>JAOEHY010050602.1:0-18692 GCA_025447955.1 Psilopsiagon aurifrons
TGTCCTGTCAACCTGTAAATATGCAGCTGTGCCTAGGAGCATCCCACACTGCCTCAATCCTATTCGGCACCAGGATTCCTGTGCAGGGAGGAGCGATACCCTGAAGGGGTCCATACTTCTGCCTGTGGGGTGGGCTGCTGGAAGCTGCTCCTGTGGTTTACTTTGAGCACACACACTGGCTGGGGACTCCGCCTTATTTAGTTCTTTATTGTTTCTCTCATTTAGTCATTTATTTATTTATTTATTTATTTATTTATTTGGATGGTTGGTGTCTGCCTCTTTCACAGTTTTCTTTGGCTGTTTCAATGGGCTGCTCCCGAGTTGGAGCATTTGGAAAGCAGAGCTGGGGATGGAGAGTTTGCAGCTATTTTCATGAGATGGTGTGTTCCCTCAGTTCAGACACATCCCTTTCTAAGCCACGGAAAGTTTTGTACTACATGGTTTCTATCCTTTTTAGTGTTTCTTTCTTTGCATGTTTTGGTGGGGTACTTGTATTAAGGACAGTTCCCTGAGGTACATGAGTGATGCCAGCACAGTGTGCAGAGTGTTGGTGATACAGTATGTTTTTATTTAATATCAAATTTTATGATAATAAAGTCTATTTTCACAAAAATACATTTTCCTTAAAAAAGCAAAAGAGTCTATGATGCTTATTTGGGGTGAGGGTCACAGAGGGGAAAATCATACCGGTCACTTGCACCTTGACAATGCTCCACAGCACTTCACTTTCCTGTGCTTGTGGGGGAGCTGCCTTCTCTGGGAGTGAAAGGCCTCTGCCCAGTCTGTATTTGTGCTGGGAGTTGCAGGAAGAGGGAGGTTGTGCAGGTATTTTGCTTCTCAGTGACACCAATGCAGGGCAGCCTCCCCAGTGTGACCTGTGTGAGGTTCTTCAAAGCCTGGGGGTGCTGAGGGTGAACAGAGTGGCCCAGCAGCTCCCACCCCTGCTGTCTGTTTGCCCCCGCTTTGCAAAGTTCTGCTGCTAGGGCTGGGCAGCATTTTTCTTTACCTTAAAAAGTGCCATTTTGTTTCATATCTGTTTTGACCAAATGTTCCAAATTGATTTTGTGAACAGGCAATGATCAAGAAAACGATTGCATGCCAGCTGTATCACACACGCAGGGTATTAAACAAGCACACTAAAGCAAATCAGGTATGTGTATCTCTGTATGTACTAAATGAATAATAATAAATAAAGCTGGGTTGCCAGCTGCGCTTAAACCATGACACAAGCACAGTAAATCTGATCAGGTATGTATATAGCACAGAGGAAACTTAGCAATGTGTGAAATCATTACTGCATAGAGAGAACAGAAATACATCACCAATTACCACTTAATGCTCGTCATCCAGGCCCACGCTTCACAGCTGGGAAACCCCATTGCAGCTGGTGCTGGGAGCCTCACCTCTGGGTGGATGCACTGTAGGAGTTTTCCCAGTTAAGCTCTGGGAAAAGTTCTCAGCTCTGGAGCTGAGACTCCCTGGCTCCAGAGCAGAGCTGCTCCAGCCCTCGCAGCACCTCCGTGGCCTCCTCTGGACTCGCTCCAACAGCTCCATGTCCCTCTTGTGCTGTTGCCCAAAGCTGTATCAGAACTGCAGGGGGGGTCTCCCCAGAGAGCAGCAGAGGGGGAGAATCCTGTCCCTGAGCTGCTGCTTATGCTCTGGGGATGCAGCCCAGCACACACTGGCAGGTCATGGGGAGCTTCTCATCACCCGATACCACAAGTCCTCAGGGCTGCTCCATCTGGTCTCCCCAAGCCTGTGTTTGTGCTTGGGATTGTGCCAACCCAGGTGCAGGACCTTGCAGTTGGCCTTGTTGAACCTCAGTCTCACTCTTCCAGCCTGTCCAGGTCCCTCCTGATCCCATCCCTTCACTACAGCATGTTGACCACCACACAGCTTGGTGTCTGGCAAACTTGCTGAAGGTGACAGATCTCACTGCCCTTGTCACCAGTCTCCACTTGGACATCGAATAGTTGATGCTGTCTTGGCAGATATAAGATAAGCGGCTTCGCCACCGGGGCTTTGTGGGCTTAGGAGGGGGGAATGAAACAGGATTATGATGGTCCATGATTCAAATCCCTCCCATGCCACTGCAGTGAGGAGAAGATGAGTTATTTTTCTGTGCTGTCTTTCCATCTTAAACAAATATTTGGGAGTTCATCAATTGATGAAAGTGCTTTGTGCACTTCCCTGGTTCTTTCTGCACTATAGTGGTTAATGTACCAATGGGTCAAAGCTTGTAAGGTTTTGCTAGGTAATATTTATTTTGCTTGAGTAGGAATGAGCAAACACAGAGGATGTAACTCAACAGCTCAACCCCAAGGTAAATAGTGTCTCTTCCAGATTTCAGCTAGTCAAAGTCACAGGCGGGTTGCTCTGAATCTTGCAGGATACCAAGAGAAAGGCACAAATAGAGAATGAGAACAGAGTAATATGAAGGGATGTTTCCACATGTGTCTTCAAGGAGCAGTGTCCTCCATGAGGTGGCAGTCCCAGCCTCCTGGCAAGACTTGTTTGCTGAGAGCAGTCAGGGAGGTCTCCTGCCACACAGAGGTGAACTCATGGGGACCCCCAGCATTGCAGCAAAGCACTGTCAGGCCAAGACACACACCATGGGGTGCTCCAGCATGGCTCCTGCACAGGGTGAAGAGAAAGAGGTCGGCTGTGCTTGCTCCAGCCTCTCCATCCAGGAGCAATGGTGCTCCAGAGACTTGCCCAGACCATCTCATCCGCCTGCCTGAGAGGCAGCAGTGGCTTCTGAAACCATGCTGAGACCACTGCTGGTGGAAGCAGTGACTAGGAAGCTTCCAAGAGAATTGGGACATGGTGTGCTAGCAGCAGTAGCCATGAAGGCTTTGCTGGTTGAACTTGGCCACTTATCCCCTGTGCTTGGGGAAATCGTCAGGGTGGAAATGCAAAGCCAGCATCCCCTTGTGCTGCCCAGCTGCCTGGTGGGTTCTCCAGGCAGCTCCGAACAGTGGTGATAAACACTGGTGGCTGCTTCACAGGGGAAAAATTGTGGCACACCACTAGGATGACTACAGCTGTTGGTGATTTACAGTGGAGATAAAAAGGGAGGGGAGAGAAAGGAAACAGGATTGCTAATGCTAGAAAATAGTTCCACTGCTGCAGAGGCCTAAATGTAATTATACATAATATTTGACCACAATTGTATTGGGTTTAATACTTTCCAAACCAGAAAAAAGCAATCTGCTGCTCCAGAGAGGGCTTTCTGAAGCAAACCCATACTGGGGCAGGATCAGGTGCTCTGTCTCACACAGTGTACAGGAAGACATCTGGGCACACAGGCTGAGAGAGAGTACCTTCTGCATGTCTCATGGTTGGACAAATGGAGAGGCATGGAAAGCTGTGAGAGACAGTGTTATTAAAGTGTCAGTATAGGAGCATCCCCCATCCCTCCCCTGTTACCAAGATCCTGGCAGGCAGGGCATCTCCTGGGAACGCTTTAGACAGAGGAAGGAGTTCAGACAACTCTGCCTGCCTGGAGGATGCTTTAGCCTTCAGGTATCTGTATAAGAAGCAGGGAGAGAACTCCCTGCCTCCTTACATTTTCAGTCACAGTCTTCATTCAGAACAGGGCTCTGGGATAAGGGCAGTTCCATCACACCTGAAATAGACTTTCGAGGAAAATTATGAAGGGATGGAGCACAGCTGAGTTGTCTGCCTAGCATGCAGATCGCTGCCAACATGCTGGGCTGCTTATGGCACTGCTGGTGAAAGCTTGAGGGCACAACAGATCTCATCAGCTGTGCAGCTGATTTCTACTCCCTTATCACTCTACATATCTGGGCCAAGCTCCTCTGGACAACACCTCTGTGGTCTTTGGTGGTAGGACTGGTAGGAAGGCTCTCCTTGGTGTCATCCTCTAGTGCCCTCCTTATAAGCTCTTGGTGTTTCACGTTTCCTTCAGCTCCTCACACCCCTCTGTCTGTTCCATCCTTTGTTCCATGTCAGGTGGAACAAAGTTCTGTGCAGGTTACTCGTTGGTGAGGACCATGCAGGGGCCGTGGCCAAAGGCAGATGCCCAGTGGGGAGCAGAACAGGCAGCACACCAGATGGTTCCCAGGGAGGGCTCCTGGCTGCCAGGGCTCCGCAGCCAGGGGCTGCTGGAGCTGCTGCTGTTCCACAGCTGGGTGCGCAGCCAGCAACAAATCTGTAGTGAGCAGTTCAGGCTGGCTCAGAAAATCCTGTGAAACCTTAGTGTTATTTGTGGCTTGTCCGGGCCCTGAGAACTGGGGGAATTTTACGTGTGCAGTCACCTAACAGGGCTCAGTGATTTCCAAATGGAGCTCTGTTGGAAGCCCTGGGTGGATGCCTTCTGCTAGAGAAAACCTCACAGTGCTTCTTTTGTTTCTTCTTCCGCAGTCGCTTACAGACAGCCTTTGACAGTGAATGAAAAGGACTCTGTGCTGAATGCAAGAGCAAATACTTCTATTTAATAAAGGATTAGGGGAGTGAATATGACATATTTACTTTTCCCTGAGTGCCTCTTTCATACTCTCACCACCTGCTTGCTTGGGCTTCCTGCCCTAGATGTTTGAAAGATTTAGTATTTCATTGTGATGCTATTTGTAATTTGTTCCTTCAAGTTGTGGCCCATTTTGCTTTTACTTTTTCTCACCAGAGCACTTGATTGTTACTGTCATCTTGCTTTGCCCATTATTTCCTGTCTCCTGAGCTATGAGACTCTTTCTGATAAGAGAATCTGGTGAACAGCTGCCTGTATTTAGCTTCTGAAGTTAATGCTCCCAGCCCTTATTTGAAATCTCTCTGTTGCCTCAGCAGAAATTTGGCTTTTTGGGGCTAGACCCTGGTTTCCTTCTCTGCCTCTGTGTTTTTTACCCATCTTCTTCACAATGCAGACATTGAGACGTGAAATTTTCTCTGTGTGTGCTTCTCAGTGTGATATTCACCTCCTTCCCATGGGAAGCAGCCAGGTCTGCTCACATGGGATACTCCTATGTCATTCTATGTGAGCACATGAGATGCTGGAGCTGGCATGCATGCACACGCTTTTTGCTGGGAGCATGGCTGCCTGGCCGGAAGGCTGAATAGACTAAATCCCCACTGGAATGGAGAGGAGCTCTATCAGGAGGCATGAGAGGTCCTTGGTGCCATGATCCCAGGTACCAGCCACCACATCATGTGTCCTGGCTCTGCTGCCATGTCTCACAGTCTCACAGGAATAGCATGATGGGTTTTGTTAGTGTGGGATGTCCAAATGGTACAGTATTGTAGGTTGCAAAATCTTTCAATCAGCTTCATTCATCCAAAGCAATGGAGATACCTGAAATAACAAGCATAGAGGGGTCCCCCTTAAACTGTGATGTCCCTCTACTGTTACATCTCCAAATAGCTTGATGGATTTAACTGCACAATTTTGCTTGAGAAACATAGGGACAGAAAAGTCAGAGAGGAAGTTTTTCTAACCATTGCTTTGTACAGGATAAAAATGGTACTGGAAATTTGGGTTAAAACTCCTCTGGGTTTTAAGAAGCCCCATGTGCAACCAGCCGTGGATTCCTCTGGCCTTACTGCTTTGGGGCAATTAGCTTCTTGGGACTGTGCTGCACCCTGAATGAGATCCTGAGGGGAGAGAAATATTTCTGTGCTTAAAGGGGACCATTCAAGTTCCTTATCCAGCCTCCAGTTTGGAGCAGGACCAGCTTCAAAGCCAGGTAAGGTTTCACAGCCGACAGAAAAGGCCAGCTTCTGTGCAAAAGGAAGACATGGGGTTTCCAAAGTGCTTAGTCATAACTAATGAGAACCTGTCTTCTGAGTTGTTGGGAGATTTATTCCTCACTACTGGGGCTACAATGAGTCCGTGGATCCTTGAATATCCAATATCTTCACCCTGGCTTTTCATTTTGCTCTTGCTTCAACTGCCACAGCTGTTGACTGCTTAAATCAAACTTACAAGCCTGTAAGTCCCAAAATTCAACTTGAGAACTTCTTTGCTGTTTGGAGAATCATTAAAGAAGTTGAAGTCTTTTTTGCACCTTGGCAGTATAAATTTATTTCATTCAGCGCTTTCTGCCCTCTCTGGATGAGCTCCTGCTTCAGTCAAGCTCAAAAGCAGTTTGCATTAAATATATTAAATGACCTTTACTGCCAGCCAGATTTTTTATCATCATACCTGCAGTCAAATGTGGCCCACCTTATTATGAAGCATGCAGTCTGATTGCTTAATCACTGCAGGCTCTGAGAGCTAAATCTAAGAACATTGCTCAAAGTAGTGCAGGGAAGTTGAATCTCTTGCAGTAGAAGCTTATAATGAAATATAAGGTGTGTTCAGCTCTCCTGAGCCTCTTGCACATGCTTGCCAGCTGACACTGCTCACAAGTCCCTGTGTAAGCATTGGAGGGAGTACTGAGCCCTTTCTCTGGAGCTGCTCTGCTGATGACACAGCAGCAAAAGGTTGTGGATGAGCTCCAGGATTGGATGTTTGAGCAGGTTGAAGGGATTTGGTTTGATTTATCTGCATTTACCCTGCAGCACGGCAGAGATCACAGCCTCCTCAGTAAGTTGGCTGTGGGAGCAGAGCTTCCAAAGAAAAAACAGTGGAAATTAGGCATTCTTGTGACTGATGATCTTTGGGTCCCTTCTGATGATGATCTGTAAGGTTCTTTCCAACCCACACTTTTCTATGAGTTTATGACTGAACATTGAGAAACATCCCTAGCTCATGCTTAGCTGAAATGATTCTTTCCCAAGTCGTTTAGTAGTTTCTGTACAACCATAGGTAAATGGGTAGGAAGTTGAGCAATGCAGTCAAGCCTGGCTGGAGCTGGGAACAACATGTGGAGGCACATGGCCAGAAGAACACAGACCAGAGTCAACTGTTGTCCCTGGTTCAGCAGTAGCAGTAATTTTAATCCTTCTCAGTAGCTGGTGCACTGCTGTGTTTTTGACTTTCAGCCTGGAAACAGCGCTGATAACACCGATGGTTTCAGTCGCTGCTCAGTAACGTTTACTCTGACCAAGGACTTTCTGAGTCTCATGCTCTGCCAGGGAGGAGGGGAAGCCGGGAGGAAGCAGAGACAGGACACCAAACTAACCAAAGGGGTATCTCAGACTGCAGCACATTGTGCCCAGGACAGAAAGTTGGGGGAGTTACTCAGGAGGCCCGGATCTCTGCTCAGGTTGAGCTGGGTATCGGCCGGCGGGTGGTGAGTGGTTGTATTCTCTTCCCTTGTTATTTCCTTTACCTTTATTATTATTGGTGGTGGCAGCAGTGGTTTGTGTTATACCTCAGTTACTGGACTGTTCTTATCTCAACCCGTGGGAGTTACATTCTTTTGAATGGGCTTAAACCACAACAAGTATTCTGTAACTGACTTGTTTGTATTGTTGTTCAAATGGCAAACTTGATAAAAGAGTTCAGTAACAAGTTTGCAGGAGTGGAATTAGGGCCAGAAGTCCTTTGTGGCTTCTCTCCAAGCATCAAGAATCCTTGTCTGCCTCATCTCTGGCAGTATTCAAGGCCAGGCTGGAGAGGGCTTGGAGCAACCTGCTCTGGTGGAAGGTGTTCCTGCCCGTGGCAGAGGGTTGGAACTGGAAGAGCTTTAAGGTCCCTTCCAACCCAAACCATTCCATGTCTCTATGATCTGTAGTGGTCCAGCACAGCCACATATGACTGGCAGAGCAGATCATAATATGCGAGGAGAATCTTGTCATTTCTCTATAAAGAGTGTGTCCCAGAAAAAAAAGCATGCCAGAACCACTCTCAGAGCTCTGCAAGGTGCAAAAATGGTGTAATGGCATTGCAAGATGAGAAATAGATTGTTGATAGGACTTTTCAACTGACTTATGGGTTTATTAGGCTGATGTAAGCGCTGGGAGCTGCTGTGTCAGTAATGTCCTGGGAGGTGCAATATGGCTTGCCTTGAAACTGTGATGAAAAGTCTGCTGGGTTCCCAGATTTTAAGCCCAGAGAGAGGCTTTGCAACACATCCAGGTGGACGATCAGGTCACAGGATTGCTCTGCTATTGCTGCAACAGAAGGCTGTGATTTGTCCATGCTTTATTTAGGAGCCATGTAATGCAGAACCTGATCCGAACAACAAATCCTGAGTTTATAGCTTTGCTACTCAGTGGAGCTGACACGTATTGCTTGTGTGAATAGGTGTTTAGCTCCCAGCCTTTGGGTCTCAGCCCATTCCCAGGGCTACTGTACTCCTTGATGTTAGAAAACCTATGAAGGTGAATACAATAGAGGAAGATTAAAAAGCTTCCTAATTCTTTTTCTGGTAACGCAAGTTCTCATTCTCTCTCCTGGAGTTGTTTGATTCTGATGTCATCCAGGAGCCATATGCTGGATCTTTATCTCTGAATTCTATCTAAAAAAGACACTGCTCACAGCAAAGATGTGTGCTGCAGTTTGCAGTAACTCCAAGGAAGGAGATTACACAACCTCCTTGAGCTTTTGAGAAAAGACTGTTTACAGTTGGATATAAATTTGTGCTTATAATAACCTCACCCTGGGAGTTTGTGGTTAGCTGACCTCTCAGCCTTCTTCCAAATTGCTGTTAACAGATAGGACCTTCACTGCAAAAGAAAGAACCACATTTAGCTTTTCCTGTACCTTCCCACTTTTCCCACCCACAAGTTTTGCCAGGGCTGTTTCTGAAGGTGTGCGCGCATGGCCATGGCTTCTGCAGACTGGTCCTCGGGTCAGGACAGCTCACCATGTCCACAGTGGCTCTGAGCATGCTGGTGAGCTTTGGGAAAGCCCAACTACGTGGCCAGTGTGTGCGCAGTGTCATGGATAGATCAAGTCTGGTGCTTCCTGGAGGTTTGCTATGCCCCAGCAGACCTACATTTTCAGCACTCAGCTTCTTCTGTAGGAGAGCTGCTGAGCTACCAGGCCTAGTTTTGAATAGAAGAGGTACCTGCAGGGGGCATACACTGTTCTTTTGTGAAGCTCTTCTCCACACTGCTGGTTTGCCTCCCTTGCATGGTTCTGCTAGCAACCCTACTGGATCCCATTTCCTAGCACACATGTAGAGGAATGCAAGAGAGCTAGGAAATAACTCAGACACTCCCCAGGCCCTCAGGTGGGTGCCAGTGCAGGCAGCATCTTGTCTCTGCTGGCCAGAGCAAGGGTCACTGGGTGCAAGAGTGAAAGAGCACTATGGCAGCTTCCCAGTATATTCTTTCTGTTTGCAGCTTCCCAAGAGGAGCATGACACACCTTGGCCAAGCAGGTGGTCCTGGGCACAACTCCTCTCATCCCAAAGTGTGTTTCTGGAGGGAAGGACTCTGCTGAGTTTGGCACACATACATCAGAGCATGGACAGTTTGGATAAGTTGTCTTACAAGCATCTCCTTCATTTTGCTGTCATCTAGAGAGACCTTGAGGTCTTCCTACTGTAAAAACTTATTACATACAAATCATCGCATTGGATGTATATGGGGAGAGAGTCATCTCTTTCTATATTTATGATTTTCACAGTCTCTGCAGATGGGAAAAGCCTAGTTTGGGTTTTTGATGTGTGCATGTGGGACATTACCAGCTTGCTACACCGCTGCTGGTGTGTGAAAGAGGGCATTTCCCTTCGTTTCTGTCTTGTTCCTTGGTTTGCACCAGTTCCTCTGCTATATCTTCTCTTTTTCTTTTGTATTACATATAGAAAGTACTCATGGATTTTCTTCCTCCTCTCTGATCCTCCAATCTCGCTCTCCCAGAAAAAAGCATCATCCAGATCCTGCCAGAAGTGAAGACCCTTGGTCTGGGCCCCTAAGATGTTCCCAAGCTCACCGAGCAGGTCTATGACTCCATGCATACAACCTGTCAGGGGATATCAGGAATGACAAACAGGTCTTCCCATTAGTGATCGTATATTCCAGCTCCTGCTGTATGTGTAGCAGCTGATGAGGAGGGCACAGCAACCACAAGAAGGTCTGGCAGCAGAGACAACCATGGATTGCAACCCCAAAGTATCAGAGACAGGAAAAACATCCCTAGGGAAAGGAAAGTGTTTAAGTGAAGTTGATGAAACATTTACCATGTTCCTTCCAGAGAATTGTGCCACCTGCATAGGCAGACACATGGTGGTTAGCTGGACATTTCTTTGTAATTGTAACCCTGAGCACTTCCCTCCAGCTGGACCCAGGCAGAGCTGGACCCTTGTTGTTATCATCACTGTGTGCTTACAATCAACATTTCCTATTCAAAATCAACAAGGTGGAGGCTTTTATCTCAAGTGTGTGACCATCCTGCTTGGAGAAGTAGCAGTCTTGGGGTTGGAGGTTTGCCACACTCTCCAGGAAACACTCAGGAGAAGGCACTGCCTCCTGCCTCTTTCTGTGTTGAGGACTTGTGAGGTAGCTCTGTCACAAGAGGGGAAAACCAAGACAACTTTGGAATTAAAGATCTTATGTGTGTCTGGAGGGATCACTGATTTCTTTGTTTTTCTTAGCCTTCCTTTTAAGCAAACCAAGATTTGTGCTCAGTGGTTGGGCAGATCTTGAAAGTGCGAGGGGAGCATAGATGGAGACTCAGAAACCAGAGGCAAACAAACAGTGAAATGTGTTGCTTCATATCCTTGCCATGCCTTGACAATCCCGTAATAACAACCCCAGGATAGCCCCATGATAACAATCAATATGTTTTTCAACTCAAATACACTCTCATTTCTGGATCCTGCCTGGTTTTGTCCTGTCTTCTATGCGTCAGAGGGTAACGCCTGTCTTTTCTCTGCCCAGGGTCACCATAGCCTTCCCCTGTTCCCCATGTGCTAGGGGCACATGGAGCAGCACGGTCCCAAGCTCCGTTGCCTTTCAGGGCCCTGGCAGCCCAGTGGGTGCCCTGTGGGATCCCGGGCCATGGGTGGGCAGCATGGGGCACTGGCTGAGATGGGCATGACTTGCCAGCATACCCCCATGGCAAAGCGCACATGCTGATCCTGTAGCCATGGGGTTTTACCAAGCAACTGCTTCATGAGTCCTCACTGGGGAGGCTCCTGCTCCACCCACAAGCTTAGCTCATGACCCTACCTTAGGCTGCCACCTTCTTTCTCGCAGTTGCCTCTTTCCTTCCCAGTTGTGCCAAGGGGAGATGGAAACTTCGTGTTTTTTGTGTGCTTGGTATTTATTGACATAATGAGATCTTGGGAGCCGTAATCCCTTCCAGAAGATTAATTTTTAGCTAATGCTTGTGATTTCCATACCAGACAGCTTATGGCTTGCTTTTTTATGCGGATACATTTAGCTCTGAATCATGTTTGGGACACTCAGTTGGCATATCAGAACTGATGCCAAATGTAGATGAGTGCATACAATGTTTTCTGTTGCTGTCTAACACCGCCAAACACACACTTTCACTATAGTATTTAAATGAAAGATGTCCCTAGACTTCAAGATGCAGCTGCCATTCTTCAGTGACTTCAAAGAAAGACTGACATTTCACTGCTAATTAGAAACAGCCTTGTTTATGCTCTTGTGCAAGTCTAGAAGGAGATAAGGAAAGTTTTGCTAAAGATTATGTGAACTTGCTAATTTCTGAGCAGTTATAAAGGATAATGAATTTTAATTTGCAATGCAAGCATGATAACTTCCAGATTAAACACCCTTTTGGGATGGAAAGTGATTTGTTTCATCTATGCCTTTAGAGAGCCATAATGCATCCAGCACCCAACCAGGCCTTGCACCCCTGAATACTTTTCTTGTGCCACAGACAATACAATGTCATCACCCTCTCATGTGAACACTTACATTGCTGGAAGCCATTACAAATAAATGATATAAAAACCACAGCACAGCAAATAAAACAGTACACAGTCTTGAGCTCCTCTTCAGGAAATCATGTGCCAGGGTTCAATTGAGAGCAGTCAGCTGAGCATGATGTACAGGCAGCAGTTTCCCAAGAGCAGCTCCATGACGCCATCAGGAGTTTCCGCTGCTGGACTGATGAGCAGGGTCAGAAACTGTCAATGAAGCAGAAAAAGCTCCTGAGCGGCAGAAAGTCTTCCCCAGGCATGTTTCTTCCCACATTCTGATTTGACTCCATAGCTAAAACCAGTCACTGGTGAATGGGTAAGTGAATACCAACTGACCCCTTCCAGACTTGTCAAAAGGTAGCTCGGGTGACCTAATATCAGATTGCCCTTTGGATGAGGGCTTTTGCAGCTATTTCTTGGTGCTTGAAAAGGTTAAACTTTTAGTAGCTGCTTTTTAACACCCTGGAATTTCACTCTCTCTGGGTAAAACAAATGTAGTTCAGCTTCCTCCCAGCCTGGTGATAAAAGAGCCACAGGAAGTAGCTCAGCAAATTTTAGTGACCATAAGACTAAGTTACTAACAGAAATCAGGAAACCTCTATTGTTTAGAGAGAAGCCAAGATTCATCTGGATTTCGTTCCTAAAGAATGGGGTGAAATCACCATAATTTAGTCGTAAGTGCAAATGTCTTTCTTTAACAACATCTCTTTCAAAGACAGTTGTTCAAACTCAATACAGGAAGTGCATGGAGATACTTTGTGGTCTGTGTCTTGCAGAAGGACAGAGTAGGTGATCTCCAGGTATTGTGATCAGCTATATACAGGTTACCAAAAGGAAAAAAACCAATCCAGTCCATTCTGCTTAGGTCATAGCTGTCTTCAGCAAGTCTTTGCTCTCCCTACATTACTTTCAACAGGGAGAGCTCATGCCAAAGGCATATCAGTAAGAGGACACAGCTGTTGTCCACATCTCTCATATGAAGACACTTTTTTACTATCTTTCAGGGTGTGGCACATCATAATTTCATGTGTGTTAAACTATGGTATGTCAGGCCATACAGTGTCAAAACAACTCCAGATAAATCTTAAAATGCTTTAAATTGGAGGGCAGGGCCTTGGAGCAGAAGAGTAAGAATTTGGAGCAGATTGGCTAAATCTAATTGATTTCTTCAAGGAGACCCTTTTTGCGAAGTAAGACTACAGTTGTCCTGGAACAAGGTGTTTAGAGAAGGACCAATGCAGACTGGATTTTCTGGGATTTCCCATCTAATTGAAGAGGAAGAGGCAGACTAGTATGGGATGGTGATTGCAAGAAGACGAGGCTAACAGCTCTTCTGCCTCCAATGGTGCCTGAGTGGGGCTGAATGGATGCTCAAGGACTCTGGGAGGGGGAAGAGCAACTGTGATGACCTTAATTCTTCTATTTCTTTGGGCATGGAAGAGTTTGAGCTTGTGGAGCATCTATTATTATTGGCAGACCTCAGACAACTTCGTACCTTTTGTGTTTCTCTCAGGCTCATCATCATCTTTCCAGGGTGAGAGGTCGAGTGTGTCAGTCTTGTGGCAGTCAATGAAGTTCTCAGGATAATTGCTGATCTTGAACACATCACTTGGTATCTTTTTGATATGAGTATTGTCACAGATCACTGTTGACAGAGAGATATTTCTCAGTGCATGCAACTGCTGCAGAGTGAAAACTCCTGGGTTCTCCCACCAGAATCTGTAACGAGATTTTCAGAAGCAGATTATAGTCTTCTTGAAGACATTTGGTGCTGGTTACTTGGCAAGATGGCAATCTGAACATGGTGCTTATTGCAGGGGATTGGACTAGATAACCTTTGAAGGTCCTTTGAACCAAAACTATTCTATGATTGTGTTCTATGATTGTGTTCTATGTGAGTCTTTACTTGGATCCACCTTTGATTTTTTAGGCAGCAGGAGCCCCTTTGGAAAGAGCAGTCTCCTGAATCATCAAATCTGGACTCTGCCACTCATCTGCCAGTGCAGAGAGCCTCACTCTCCCAGGCAGCATCACCAGGTTGCTGGAGTGCAGTGACTGCCCCTCCCTTTTTGTGCCCTGAGAGCAAATGTTACCGCAGGCAGAGAACATTGCAGATCACCCATGGGCAGGAGCTGATGCTCTTCAGCAACAAGGGTCCATAAGAATGGGCTGCAAAAGAGTCCTTTGGCAAATGGATTAAAATCCAGGTGTGAGCCTTGCTGAGAGCACTCATTGACACCTCAGAGACAGCAGGATGAGTGTGTTGCATTTTATGTTGCTGACATAAAACATCAGCATTTTATCTTATAATAAATGCCATGGGGAAGGTTTGCTCTCAGAGCTACCTACCGGTCCCCATCACGCAGGTTCCTGAACTGGGTACCAATGATGCAGGCCAGGAGAGGTCCAACTCTGCCTTGCGGAATAAAGGGCTCTGTGATTGCCCCAATCCAGAGGTCAATATTGTCCGGTGTTCCATACAAATCCATGAGCTTTTTGGCCAGTTTGGAATTGCCCAGCACCTCAGAGAATTCATCTATGTTTTGAGGCTGGGAGAGCCCACAGAAGCGCCTCCAGGCATTGTAACCTGCAAAAGCAGCAACAGCAGAAAAAACGGACCTGTATCTCCCCATTATCCACCTAAGCTCAGGACCTCAGATCCTTTGGCCCATAAACAATGTCTACTTCTTCTCATGGCATTAAAGGAGCTGGAAGACCTAATCGTCTAGACAGTCACAACAAATGCCCTGTTTCCAAAGGTGCTTTTTGTACACACACACTAAACAGACAATTTGGGTTGCCTTTGCATGTGACTAAAAGTTCATAGCATCCTATCAGTTAGAGGTACCTAGTGCTGAGGGTGAATGCAGCAGCCCTTGCATTTCTGGGAGGCAAAACTTCTAGGATTGGAGTCCTAGGAAAGAACAACATTTGTCTGTGCTTAACCTTTAACCTAAGGGCATCCATTCTACAGCATGTGGGAGCAATCAGAGCTGTGAGTGCAAGCCACTTCTGCTCTGAGCTCCAGTTTGTCTGAAGACACAAAATAAGCTTTGATGGGTGAAGAACAAAGCACATTTCATCTACCTAGCCCGCTTGAAACCTGAGCTTGGTTGCTTCCCTCTGTACCTTCTATACCATATATGTTCTCTCTTTGCTGTATACCACTGTTTCTACCCCTCCTTATTATGTTATCCCAACTATCATCTTTGCTTTCCAAGTCTTTTGTCCTTTTCTTAAATCCCTCAGAAAAAAAATCTTTATAATACAGAGAAAAAACAGCTTTATAATAAAAAACCATTTATAATACATTATCAAAATATTTATAAAATATCTTTATAATACAGAGACCTTTCATTCCCTGAGCTTAATTGTTTACCCATCTTTTTCCCTCAAAACAGGGTACTGTTTCTTCTCATTGGTATAGAAAAAGCTTAGTATTAATATAGACAGCAGAATTGCTATAGACATTAGAATTACTTTGACAGCAAAATCTTAGAATTACTATGGACAGCAAAAGCAAAGAGAGTATTGCTCACAAGAAATGTAGACTTGAGTCTCCCTACCCGGAAGGCCATGGTCTCTTCCCCGTTGCATGTTCAGGGCTGCGAGATCCAGACCCATTCTCTCTGTCTGTTCAAAAAGGTGGTTCTGGAGCTCCTCAATGAGCAGTTGATTCTGTTTCATCAGTTTTGCATGATCAGCTACCATGCCCCTTATCAGTGGGTCGATGCCACCTGCATTCATTGCAAATCAAGAAAAGGACCAAGATGCAGTTTTGACAGCCCTATTTTGCAGCTGAAATAATAGTGCTGCATGAGATGTCTTTTCTGCTCTGGGCTGCATGGAGTTTACCTAACTCCATATTTCCATTTCGACATATGTTAGTGCATATGTACATATCTGCATATGCCTGTAGATGAGGCCCCACTTTAGTAACTAGATTCCCCACCCCTCCTCATCCCTCATCATTTCCTTCCACAGCCCTCAGCTCACTTGTTGCTCATCAGGACCTCGAAATCCCTTTCTGCAGCCTGTCAGTGCCCATCATGTACCAATCACAGAATCATAAAATGTTTCAGGTTGGAAGTGACCTTAAAGCTCATCCAGCTCCAACCCCCTGCCATGGGCAGGAACAGCTTCCACTAGAGCAGGTTGGTCCAAGCTCTGTCCAACCTGGCCTTGAACACAGCCAGGGATGGGGCATTCATGCAGTGTCCTAGGTTCTGTTCAAGGTTTATTTTCGTAATCGATCTTGCTTATAATTAGCTATCAGTTGACAAATATTTATAAAACATTACACGCAAAGATGGAATCAATCCATGTTTGTCTTTGTCTTTTTCATAGCCATCAAGGAGACAGTATCAATAAAACATAGGAAAATTGACTGCACATGTGTATTTTGGTATGTTTTCCATAATTAGTTAGATAACTCATTTTAGAAGAGACGTTTGTCTTCCTTGGAAAGACTCATGTCTGCAGATACCAACTGTATAAAAGCAGGGTCCCACAACTCCCTTTTGAGTCATGAAGAGAGATGGCTACCTCCAGGAAAAAATTGTTCTGTCTTAGCTCAGTTAAACTGGATGCTTTACCCTCTGGCAAGGCTTACTAAATACATACATAAGAGTTTAGACTGGAGGAAGTAATAGTTTAGACTGACCTAAATTTGACTGGCATTTGGTACAGTAAGTTTCATGCTTCCTGGAACAGCATGAGCAGTTGCACCGTTTGAGTGACTGTGAGCAATGCTCACACTCTCAGGTCTTGCTGAGCTGAGAGATGTTCTCCCACCTGAGAAGGAGGTTCAATCTGTTATGTATTCTGGATGTTTACTGACATGCTCACATGTGAATGCAATTATTGTGCAATGAACTGAGGGAGTCCAAACGGAAAAAATGTACCAAAGAAGCTACAGAACTTTATGCTCTGATGCAAAATCCTTCTCCAGTGTGGCTGCTTCTGTGGGAGCTGGGGCTTGATAATGTTCAATGTTTGGAGAATAACAACATGTAATTTTTGGCAGGGCTCCTTTGCCTGGGTACAATGCAGAACCAGTGTTAGGCTGCATTTGGTGACAAATCTGCAGGGCTGTCCTGCTGCCCCACATTAGCAGACCACCCATTTGTCTGCAGCCCTTTGGGTAGACATGTCATGAGCACCTTTCAAGCTGAATGGCACTGTAAGTTGTGCGAGGCCAGTTAAATAAGTAGGAGCTAAAGCAGTTTTTGGCTCATGTGTCTGAGCTCATGTATTTTATCAGCTGACCTTCACACGAGTGTCTGCTGCAGGACCAGAGCAGGACTGCTGGCTGTTCTCACCTTCCATTATAATTCTCCATGTAGCACAAAAGGTCAAATGAAGAGGAACATGGGAGAATGAACCCAGAGGCTGAAAACTGTCATCCAAACGGGATACAAAAGGCTGTACTGATGTATGACCGAATCGGAAAGCCAGGGAAAAAACATTTGAGACTGTAGGATCCACATTTTCATTGTAGCCACTGTACAAAGGGATCCACTTGCTGGTCTCTTCCCCAAGAAGAAGTTGAAGGTAATCTCTGTATGTTATTATCTGAAAAAGCACAAAAGCAGATCAAGTTTTCAGCAGCTATAGCACAAATGCCATCAAACTGCAGAGTATGAACATGGAGTCTATCCAGTACCAGAGTTTATTAAGATCTTCAGAAAAAAGAGCTGTATCAATGGCATGAGTTTGGCACAATGTATTAAAATTTTTTAATACAATAAATAATTGATAAGTTGGTAAAATAATGGAAAAAAAAGCTCTGGATAACCATGCTGTCTCATATGGACCATACTTAGTCACAGTTTTCAAATAACTCCACCATATTTGCGAAGCATGGATTTTTTTCTGGAGGAAAACCCCTTCTTAAGCATGAGGATGATGATCAGCAGGCAATGACAAGCAGTGATCATCACTACCTGGTTTATGGCGACTACAATCTTTCGACTCTCTTGGTAAAGCTTTTCTCCATCCCAGTGAGGATTTAATTTCCTCAGCTCTGTAACCAGGTGATTGTGTTCTCGTAGGAAGACAGTGTGCAGTGCAGAAAGTCCCAGGTTTTCAGTTACCCGTTTGTCACCTATACATGAAAATACGTGAGGAATTTTGTACATTGCTTTCTATTTCAGCAGCAGATTTTTGTTCGGACAGGTGAGTGACAACTGATAGCGTTACTGGCCGTATGATCACGGTTAAGCTTCCCATCAGTCAGCATTCATGCCAGGTATTTCTTTCCGGCACAGACGAAACATTCCCTGTTTAAACCATTTAGCCAAATTCCCTTTAAGAAGAGGCTTTGTGCAATTTAAACTACATTGCATGTGGTCATGAAGCACTTGTAACTGCCTCATTTTGTGAAATATATCTGCCTTCCTTTCATACTTCAAAGATAGAATCTTTTACAGCAGTGCTGTGATATATATAAATTCTTAGGATTCACTTTGCAAGTTTCTCACTTACATTTTTTAGTGTTGTGCCTATGATGGATTTTCCCATTTTAATAATTCCTATGTTTTGAGTTGTCAGTTTGTTTTAATTTTAGTCAAACTTCTTAGCTTCTCTTCTGATGTAGGTTGGCATATTTGAAATATGAAACATTTAGAAGGTGGTACCAGTGAGATTTAACTGCATTGATTAGAGTGTTTGTATTCACTGAGGTGAAAACTAAATGGTGAATTCTAGGTAAGAAGGGAAAATAAGTAACTGAAAAGTTTTAAACACTGGTGCGTATTCTATTGAAAAGTTCTTCTACCTTTGAAAAGACATTTTAAAGGGAGGATGTTTTACTGTAACTTTTTGGGGAAATGAAAGCAAAATAATTTTCATGTTTAATTAAACAGTTATTGTTCAATATGAGGAAGAAATTCTTTACTGTAAGGGTGGTGAGGCACTGGAATGGGTTGCCCAGGGAAGTTGTGAATGCTCC
>JAOEHY010050604.1:0-23200 GCA_025447955.1 Psilopsiagon aurifrons
CTTACAGTAAAGAATTTCTTCCTCATATCCAATCTAAACTTCCCCTGTTTAAGTTTGAACCCAATACCCCTTGTCCTCTCACTACAGTCCCTAATGAAAACTGACAGTTCTAAAAACCAAGACTTTTCTTCAGTAGGCATGCATTGCAAGCACTCCCCAAAAGGGTGAAAGAATCGGCCACTACATCTGACTGAATGCAAAACATTTCCATTGACTTCTTTTTACCTTTTGCACATGGGAGGGAAATGGACCCTAACAGGATGTTTGAACTCTACTGTTCTGAAGAGAAATAGCTGAAAAAATACTCTTTTCAAGAGTCACATCTATGGTACTAGAATATTAATTCCCACAAGTTCCATCTGTTATTTTTCTGATGGACACTGCTAACAAAACATGTTCATTAATACACAATAAAAAAATACAGTCTGGTTTGTTAAAATAGGAAAAAAAAAAGTAGTAATTTTTTGGTACTAAACCTTCTCATGAGGGTAAATGCTTAAAAATCTTGTTCATTTCCTTTTGCTTTTTAAGCAATGCTTTCAAATAAGAGAACACCGATAAGCTGCCAAGAAGGTAAATCAGTAAGTATATACAAGCACCTCTAACATGCAAAAAGTACATACCTAAAAAGTGCAGGGAGGGGAACGGGGAAGAATTGTCAACTTTCAGCCACAGCAATCTTAGATACTTTCATATGCAAAGGAAAACTGACAGTTGCATACTTTTTCAATTATTCATTAGTAATTATTTCCTACTGTCTTAAACTTTCTATTGCTAGCAATTACCTATGATAGACATACCTAATATGCTGTTCTGAGGAAGAAAAAATGTTGGAAAAAGCAAGAATGTTAAATGATTAAATGACCTAAGTCCCTTAAGAGGTAAAACACCATTTAAAGACATTTGGAACTTTGTCTCCTGAGTTATTTAAGCTCCCTTGGATCATTTTCCCATAATCTTTTCTTTAACAGTTAATGTTACTTTGAATTTTTCTAGTTTAGATTTTTTTTTTTTTAACGCTGTCTATCATCTATAATTCTGAAAACTTCTTTGGGTCCAACAAAGCTTTTGATTTTCAAAATGCCTCCTAGCTAGAGTAATCCCCAAGCTCAGACTGCCTACACACTAGAACTGGCAGCACAATTAAGCATGAGGAGCAGCAGCTTCCAGTTTTCTTAATACAAAGAAAGAGGTACTTCCCTTTCCCATCCTCCTGCAACCTTCAGATTTGTGATCTGGATCAATGTCCTCAAACGCTGCTACCCTTCTATTGCACATCTCACACTTACAAACCAGGTTGCTAACTTCTTTGGAAGCTCTTTGCGAGTGTTTGCACAGATCCTATCAGTGCATCAAAGCAATCGGGATGACACAAGTAGTAATACTTTGCTTCTTGCTTCGTCTAACAGTGACAATTTACTCAAGTTCATATACAAATGCCTTCATTCTAAGTGGCAGAAACTTACCACTGAAGGTACACAGTTGTATTCCACGAGTACATTCCTTGCACAATTGTTTATATGTTTAAAACGATCTGGTCCCAAGAGAATACCTCCATACCAGCGGGACACCACAACTAACACATTGTGGACATTCAAAATCTGTTTGAAAATAGAAGAAAAAAGGAAGGAAAAATGTTGTTATTTTTTTAGTTGAATTAGTTTTACTGTTGACACCATGTGAAACATAGAAGTCTGCTATCTTACATTTTTAACAACTTCCTGCCAGGTCTGTATCGCACATGTTATCAGAGGGTAACAAATAATGACAAGTCACCACTTGTGTGAAGTTTCCCTCTAAAGCTCACACCCAAAGATAAATTCAAAGTAAAAAGAGTCAATATATCCCTCAGGGTGCAAAGCTATCTCCTATGCACTACAGTTGCTCATCTATACGCCAAAAGCTTCAGGCTTCCCTTTCCTTCAAGGGAAAATTACTGAGGTACATTTACTATTCTTTGATATGATGAACTATTTATTTCCAGAGAACCTGTCACTAAGCAGACTATCTGTCCACATTTTTGGAAGAGGAGGTGAATGAGGCCAAGAACAGCCAGGGGAGAGGAATTATGCATATGGATACCTAAAATGCCATAAGCTAGCACTGTTGCCATCTGCAGGACTTAGCAACCGAGCATGTAGATAATACATATAAAACTCTGGATAATAATTTTCCAGGTTTGATTTCTAGTCATTTACAACAAAGCAGTTGCCTTCTGAGTTCAAAAAGGCATATACGAAGCTCACACAAGTTAAAATAATTGTATTAGCAGTTACGACTGAAAGGAACTCAATGACCTTTATTAGCTTCTTTAAGACTGTGAGTAACAAAATCAAGTAGAGAGTTGAGCAGGAGTGAAAATTTCTTTTACTGCAATTAAGGGCAAGAAACATGGAGGGGCTTCAACAGCTTTATTTTTCACAACATCTAAATGTGATTTGAATAGACTTGCAAACTACCTTGCAGCAAATCCTTCCTCAAGATCTCCCCATCACTGGCAAACACTAGTAACACTGGGAATGCCAACTGACTAGGTTTCAGAGAGAAATACGCATCTTTGGGCAACCTGGTCTAGTGGAAGGTGTCCTTGCCCATGGCAGGGGGCTTGGAACTAGATAATCTTTAAGGTCCCTGTTCATAGTAAAAACAGGATGTCAAATTTCTAACTCCAAGTTTGAAAGAATTGATTTAAAATACAGCTGCTTATAACCAGAAAATGCTATTCTGACTGAAGTGTTAGGTTTATCTGGAGTGAGGTAAAATTTCGATTGCAAGAGAAGAACTGTAACTACAGCAACAATAAGTGTATTAAACTAACTAATTTTCATGCCCATATTGTATGTCATAAGTGCTTATAACAGAAAAACTACAAGGCTTATGAACATATGCAAATCAGCCAAATCACAGGTGAAAACTGCACTTCTCTGACCCCTGTAGCAACACTCTTCCAAAACAAAATCACTCCCAGTAACTGGGACTACAGATTGGGAGAGATGATCCCTATGATTTAGACACATTCATATTTGATGGGGGAAACCTGATGTCACTTTCTAAACTGGATTGTTATGGAATGCTAAGTGCCTCGACACTTTAAGCCTGACAGCTCTCAAAAGTGTATATTAACATGCTCAGAAAAAGCTGATAAGCTCAGAACAAACTGAAGTATACAGTAACTGCAAAATTGTTTCTCCACATTATTTTCATTACAATAATATTTTCACACTTATCACATATACCTGCATATATTATGTAACATAAGTTTTCCTTCCCAAGTTAGGTTTGAATTACTTAGGAAGTTTCAAAAAGTTCTCAATGAAAAATTCCAAAATATTTCCATCAATTACTTTTTCTTTTTTTTTTCTCAGAAAAAAACCTTTGAAATTTAAAAAAGAAAAATATTATTTAAAAGAAACCTCTTTAATACAGTCTCCAGGAATAAAAGTACAACACATGAAGCAACAGAAAATGCAAGCAAGCGAAGGACAGGAAAAGAAAACTCCTGTTTGTGACAGGGACATCAAGTTATAAAACAAAATCAAGAACAACACTTAGTGTGCTGCCGTAACTGAGTTCAGGCACTGCATGAGATGTACCCAGCTGTCCCCTCTAATTATATTTAACTTATGTTTTTACTAGGGCTCACATCATGACAGTGAATCAAAATTTATCAATCTCAATTCACATTTAGTAGCAACTTTCTCAAATAAATATTATTTCAACATTTGAAAACTAAAGTATATGTAAGTATGAAGGCTGAAGATCCAGAACTGGAACAAAGAAATATGATGAAATTATCAAAACAACTTAAACCCTTCAATCCCACTACCTTTTGCATTTTAAGCTCCACTCTGCAAATTCAAATGTGTCTATGTATTACAAAGATTTGAGGAAACTAAATGAAAGACTGTGCACAGGTCAGCTTTCACATTCTATCAATCAGCTTTTTCCAGTCTTCATTTTCTATATACCTTACACCACACAGTAAGCAGAAGAATCAAAACTTCTTTATCTTTTAAAACATCCAAACTATTACTACCACCACCTTTTTCTGATCTAATACCTGGAAAGGCTGTGGGTTTGGGGTTTTTTTCCACTTTTGAGAAGGAAATCATCTATTTGTTTACAAGCACAACAATAATTAATCATATACAAGTTTATTTACATTACGGTGTTTTTTAAAATCTGTTCAGGACTTCCAGAAGTGAAAGATTAATTTCTGTAACCTGCATAAGATGAAGAAGGCGTCCACCTGCTGCTGTCTCCCCATCATCTTCACAATCCTGTAAGAATGTCTGCTTATCTTCACAGTATATCCTTAAAAATATAAAAGAAAGAAAAATAACATAAAATAGATTCTAACAGATGTCAATCACCTAAATAACATTTTGGCATGATTAATGATGTATCAGAGATGACGAGGGTGGTGAGGCACTGGAACAGGTTGCCCAGAGAAGTTGTGGATGATCCATCCCTGGCAGTGTTGAAGGCCAGGGTGGTGGGGCTTTAAGCAACCTGGTCTACCAGAAGGTGCCTCTGACCATGGCAGGCAGGCTGGAACTGGATGACCTTTAAGGTCCCTTCCAACTCAAACCATTCTATGATTTATGATCTTCCATACACATGTGCATCAATTCTATTTTTCTACTAAGGACACTTATATGAAAACAGGATGAGGCTTAGGGTAAACCACAAATACTTATCTGTACAGCAGAACAAGTTTTGAGAAGCCTATATTTAGATTTCAGCTACTTCACATTTACAATGGTAATGACTCTGGAGTTAAGTCCCTAATCAGAAAAATCCTGAGGTTTTTAGCCTAATAATTACACCTAGCCGAAATCAACTCTGTCACATACAGGTTCAAATTATGGGACACACAAACAAGTTGGAAGAACTTGGACAAAAGCATTACAAGTAATTAGTTAGGTCTAAATTTCAGCAGCAGTGTGAAACTATTAGTGAAATTCAAGTCCTTCTGCGCAGGGCTGCTCTGAATCTCTTCTCTGTCCAACCTGTAGCTGTGCCTGGGATTTCTCCAACCCAGGTGTAGTACCAGGATGTGTATGAATGGATCAGTCTATAAATGCTTTTTTAAATGACTGGTTCTCCAGTAATGAAAGGGGCTCCTTTTACTGTCATTTACATTCCTCAGAAAACTCATATCACTATCTGGACTCAGATCAATTCATTTCACATAAGCTGTACTCACAAAAGTTGCCAGAGACAGACCACTACCAAACAAATATATACTGTTTCTCATTTTCCCTGAAGTTTCCAGTATTTCAGCAGAAATTTTGTATGCCAGATGTCTGCATCAGGCTTTATATGTTTCAACTCTTATTTCAACTAAAAATTTTAACCTATTTCTGAATATAAGGTTAGGGGTAAAAGAAGTGACATCACCCATGTAAAAACACATTTAGTTCAAGATGTTCTATCATTTCCATATTCACACATACTATGCAAAATTTAAAAACACATGTTCAAACCCACTTTTAGTCTTTTTTCCACTAATGCTGCTTTACTACCTTAATATATTTCCTTCTATACGTTTAACTTTCTTGACCTCAAATTCAAAATCAAGCCTAAAACTTTTACCTTGCAAATAAGAAACTCACTCCCATAAAGACTTAACAGCAAGGAATTACTTGATGAATTCATCTTTCCTCATGTTCTGCACTCCTTTATCAAAGGATGCCAAAAAAAAGAAAAAAACAGCCCTCAGAAAACCAAACCACTCTTCATCTCTCACCTGTATGCATATATGTTGTGGGTAGCACTTGCAATTTTCTTATTCTCATATAATTTTTCAAGAACTCTCTTTACCTTTAAAAAAACAGAAATAAGATTCCTTTTAGGATATGAATTTCATACACACCATCTCATTTCTACAATGCTATGATCATCACTGCTAAACAAGTATCTCCTTCTTAATACCAAAAAGAAACACCTTTTTTTTTTTTACATTTCAACATAAAATAAATATTCAGTGCTGTAACTCAAGAAGTGGCTTCTCAGTACTCCACTGGTAGTTTCAAATCATTTTTCTGTGACACTGAAAACAGCTGTTTCTTGAAGGAATGTACCTTCAAAGGTCACCCAGTCCAAACTCCCTACAATGAGCAGGGACATCTTCAACTAGATCAGGTTGCCCAGAACCACATCCAGCCTGGCCTTGAACGTCTCCAGGGGTGGCACATACACCATTTCTCTGGGAAACCTGTGCCAGCATTTTACCACCCTCATTATAAAGACTTTTTTCCTCACATCTAGCCTGAATCCCCCCTTTTAGTTTAAAACCATTAATCCTCATCCTATCACAACAGCCCCTGCTAAAAAGTCTCTCCCCATCTTTCTTGTAGGCTGCTTTTGCTGAAGATGTAGAAGTGTCAAACCGCTTTACTTAGGAAGAGAGGGTAAGATATAGAAAACATTTTTAATCAGTATGAAGTATCAATTACACCTGCTGACTTTTTCTCAACTATACCACTAAAGCTGTAAGCAGGATTACAACACAACTGCTTTAACCTATTTCATGAAAACGTGACGCTTAGAAAGCTCCACTACATTTTGAATTTCTCCTTTTTCCTCAAACATGTTTTTGTCCTCCAGAGTTTCCATTTCACAGAGAGAATAATGACTACAGAAAAGTTCCATTATGGGTCTGAAAGAGTCAGTATTTCCCAGAAAAGATATTCCCACTATGTTCACCCCTCTGATCTTAAGAAGTACCAAATTCAAAACATTTATCAGTATTAGTTTATCTTCTGTTTCTAATTTAAAAAGCCAGCAATTGTTCAACCCTTTCCAATTTGGTCTAGCAAAAAAGAAAGCTTTGATCAAGACACTAGAAAAATCAGTATTACTTTGAGCAAAACATCACTGAAGTTGAGAAAGCTGGGGAAAACATGCTTGGTGAACAAATTGCCTTTTACTCCAGGGAAAAACATCTCTGAGGAGCAATCAATATACATATTTAATTTCTGCCTTAGCTATACGGTGCTATTTGCAATTCTTCTCCAAAAATTCACAAATTTGCAATTACAAAAATCACCTCAGATATGAGACCTCTATGAAAAAGCTCCTATTACTAACAGAGAATGTTGCTTCAGACCTGTGCTTTTCCTTTCCCCATGCCCGCCAGTCCCCAAGGGGAATACTGAAGAAAGGTACCATGTATTACGTTCACACGTTCATAAATACGTTTCAATATATGGACTTAGGGAACTAAGCATATGAAACAATCATCACCTTTGACATTACTTATTTGTCACTAGGCTCCTAAAAGCGCACCTTAATGATTCATTATGTGTATTAGCAATGAACCTCCCAGACAAGCGTCTTACAGCTAAGCCAGTCTATCCTCTTTCCCATTGTAGCTTCTGAGCCTTTTTGGTTTGTTTTTTCTTCTATTCCAATCTCTACTATCCCTGCTTTAGCAGATTAAGGGATGCAATTCCTTACATGTCAATGAGGCATCTGCTCACAAAAGATGTAAGATGCTTGAACAGACCAGTTCTTAGAACTGAAAATGAATTTGACGAGATCCTTAACCAAAAATTCTTAAAACAAAAGCTAGAATTGTATAAAAGAAAAGAGAAAGATTTTCTCAAGGTTTAACTGTCAGTGAATGACAAGAAAATGAGAAGATCAGTACTTTCCCCTTTAAATAGGGTTCACCAAATGAGGCTGATGTTAATGAACACAAAGTGATGCACAAAGTGACTTCAAACTAGTTATTAGCATTTGCAAAAAGAGATCTTGAACTTATAAAAGACATTTCTATGAAAACACCAGCTCAGAGCTCAGTAGAGGTCAAAAAAGTAAACTGAACGTACTAACAGGGAAAGAACACGGAAAACAGAAAAACTCTTCAGGCCACTAGTCACTTGGAGTGATTGCATCTTCAGTGCTGTGCACAGTTTTATTATGCATCTCAAAGTTAGAGCATGCATTATATGTACTGGGGGTCTTCAGCCTATAAAACCAGAAAACTAAGGTCTATTAAAACTGACAGATGTCTATAAAGTCCAACTGCACAGAGAAAGTAGAGAGGTGCAACAAAGTTTTGTGTGACTGGATCACAGCAAACATGGGAAGGCATATTTTCATGCAATGTGTGGATTCTGAAATTCTGGTGCTAGAAGCAATGGGACAAATTCCACAAGGGATATAAAAAAACCCACCAAAATCAGTAATATTCTTACATCTAATACAAGAAAATAGTACCTTTTTTTTCACCTAATAGTAAAGAATAGCAGGATGCACTGCAGAGCTGATATGTAGAGCTATTTATCCAACAGCGATGGCAAGAAACTGATGGTCACCCAGACAATATTAGCACAAGAAGATGCAAAGACAAGACAGACTGACATATTTGGATAATCCCAAGTATCTCAGTAATATTTTGTCAAGCTGAAAATACATACAGAAAGAGTAGTATTGATTTCTACTAACTTGTCTGGGTGTCACCACAGGAGCCAGATGTGCCTGGAAAGTACTCCTTCGATCTGTAATTGGATTTCCGTGATGTATGGGTGGCAGCTCTTCATCTACTGATCACAAATAAGGAAATGTTTGTTTTCTTTTAAGAGTGCTGAAAAGATGTATATGGCTACATAAGTAAAGAATGTCTCAACTTTAAAAAAGGGATTTGTTGAAGTAAAGTGCACAAGATGATATACAGAACCATCAAAAATTATGTTGGTTTATCTTCTTCTTATAATTGTTTTTAATCCTTAATGTAATTTTCATGTTACTAATTTTACTCAAAAGCTGCACAGACAGCCATAATCTTAAGGCCTCTGTTTTCTAAACTATTAATCAGAATTAACAAGGGCATATTTTTTTACCTTCTTGACTTTCAGATGTAATGTAATTTAACATTTTTATTGGATCTTCATGAATGGGCTGACAATCTAGGACAAAATCATCTTCATCATCTTCATCAACTTCTTCACTGGTTTTCTTAATATCTGGTTCTGTTAAGACACAAGTAGTAGAATTTATTACATATTTTTTGTGAGACAAATAAGACAAAATTTCAAATTCTTTTTCCCAAAACCTCTGGCTTTTCAAAGTTTGTCATTAAAAAATTATGAAACACAGAATAGTAACTTGATTACAACAAATTCCACAAATTCTAAATTTAGAGTCCAAAATAATCTGATGTTTCACAAGAACTCCAGTCATTTACTAACATACTAAAAAAGTGCAGCTGTCATTCAATAGCACTTCATGAGGTTATAAAATCATTACATTTGAAATATTTCTCTGGACATGCTTCAAGCACTCTGTGATTCCCAAAACGCTATTTACCTTCATGCATAGGACATACAAAAAATAACAGACAATAGCAAAAATTTGTGCTCTGGAAGCTGCATTTATAGGGAATCTATCATGCACACATGTTAATTTAGAGTGCCTATGATGTGGTGCTGATGCAGTTTTTGTAACATTTTCCATAAAAAAGCAGATTGGTGATATAGCATGTTCAAAAAGCCTAGAAAAACCATTAGATGCATTAAGTAGAAGCCATAAGGTTGCTGGCAAATAAGCAACAAATTTCCAATATTGCCAGTAAAACTTTCACTTCTCAGCATCCACTCCTTCAAGTTACGTAAATGAAAAATAACTTTTTAAATACCTGTGATGTAGCAACCAAATGCACAGCTCATTGCAAACTAGACTCTATCATGAAGCAGCACTGATTTTTTTCCACCTCCTCTTCAGTCTTATTCCTCACAGGACTGAGGTAACATCCATGACACAGAAAAATACTTCTACTTCCTTCTACCACAAGTGCATGCATACATGGCACTCATGCATTTCCGAGCAATTTAGCATTTGAATGCACAAACCCCCAAACAAAAATAAACCTCACCACTTTCTGAAAGTAAAGCTGTGAATTTACACAAACTATCCCAATAAGAGCAACAGCAGAAGAATCACTGCAACTGTAATGATGATGTACTCCTCATCCCAATATAGCAAAATTCAATTAAGACTGAATACTTGGTCATTTGTCTGTATATTTCACTGATGTTTATCTTCTCTTGAGGCTAATCCAAATCCTTCAAGAGTACACTCAACAACAGAAATTAATTACTGATAGGAATAATTCCTTTATAGAACAGAGGACAATGCATTATACAGGTATGCAGCACCCTGCTTTCATGCAAGTTAATTTAATTCGCGAGAGAACTAATGACCTTGTTCTAGTTCAGGGAGGCCACCCCTTTTGTCCCTACTGCTTTTTAAAAAGGGAAGCTATCACTGTAAAACAACAAGCCATGACACTGAAGAACGTTGTTTTATGTTATTTAGATCCAAAACAAAACTGGACATAAAGCTTTAACCTGTAAAGAAATCCCACTTTGCAGTTTAACAAAAAGTAAACTGAGAAAAACCATGTGTTTTCTGAAGTACCTGGATCTGATGACTGTGCCTTCTCAATCAGAACTTCTCGTATCTTCTCCACCCATAAATAAAGTATACTTTCACCAAGGTTCTGTCTGGAAGTTAAAATTCACAGTGAATGATAATAATTTTCGCAGATTTCACTCAGAAACAACACCAAATAACATACATGTTTCAGACATGTAAAATGTAACATCATAATCTAGCGAGATATAGAGCATAGGCTTGTGGAAAGTCCTGTCTCGGTAGTCCACTAAGTGAAACGCGCAACACCTGCATCACTATATACTCTTTGTGGCCTGCTTTATTTTTCTTTAACATTAAAAGCACCAATGCTGAAGGAAAACAGGCAACTAAAAGAAGCTTTATGGCCATTAAGGAAAGGGAAAGCAACCATGTAATTAAAAAAAAGATGGACGGCTCTCAGTATTTTGAAAAGAATGCTAAGCCAGGACACTGTAGATCTTGCTCTGGATCAGTTTTCTCTACAAAAAAGTACCATATACCAGTGGTGAGCTCCTTCAGCTGCTCTGTGGCTGTATGGGACTCTTTCCACTCTCTTTGGGAGAGAGCTCTTCTTTGGAATAGCTCTCTCACAAACATCTCTTCCCTTCTCTTCTCCCTCAAGCAGTCAGTGCAAACATAGTAGAGGTTGTTCTGTTAAGGCTGGGCTATGATAGCAGGTCAGTGGCAGTAGACACAGTGGAGCATTGGACTGATATGCTAGATTATGGGTAACTAGCAGTCCTATAGGACAGGGAAGTAAAGTTTAGGTCTAGGAGTCTTTAATCAGGGGGCAGAAGTGTGTATTAAGGTCCTGGGGAAAGATGGGATGCACATATTTTTTATGTGCACATTCAGAGTTGAGAAATGCTTCCTTAAGGTGCAGCAGGACCCAAACATCTCAAAATACATTTAAAATAGTATCCTGAAAAGTTGTCTTCATATTTTAATATGTTTATGAACTATGCAAGTTTGTCTCAAAAACAAAACCAAAGATTTAGGACTGTAGGTAACTCCCCGTTTCCAATTAATTTTATTCCTACTGCCACCATCTGGGGTACCACACAAGTACATGCTGGTGACAAAATTACCATAGAGCTTTTCACTTAAAATCCTCATGCATTTTTAACACTTTAAATTCAATTTTACTTGTTTATCTGCGCTTAGTTAAAAAAGAAACCCAGTTAATCAATGTAACTGAGTTAATTACATAAAAAAAAACAAACCATGCAAGCTAAGTGCTTTCTTTTTAATGGCATTAAAAAACATTTCTTATGTTCAGATTTCAGTATTTTGGGCAGTCATGAGAGTCATGTGCTTCCTTACTACATATTTTCATTTCATTTAGTTTATATTACCTTTCGGATCTGAAAGCATTAAATAAACCATACAAAATACCTAAATTTACTGTTTCAATTTCACAGCAATTCAAAACTATGTAATTTGAGTACTTCTGAACGTTCCATTTATTCGCATGCATTCATTATGCATTGGTTTTGGCTGCACACTGTGATAATAAACAGTCCACTATGTTACAGATCTAATTAATAGATTCTACATGAGTTTATTTTCCTTAAAATCTACTTATCACTCAGCTCCTTTTAAAGAAAGACACTTTTGCCACTTACACTCTAAGACACAAATGTCCTACAGTTCAACTTCCAAATGCAAAATAGATGCAGGAATCTCGTATTTCACAGCACCAATTCATAAGCAATCTCACAGATTCGAACGCGAATCTATTCTATTAGGAGTCAAAATAAAGACTCCTATCCTTACAGAACAACAGATCTAAAGAATATAAATTTGTTCGATTTTAACACAGTCTGTCCTTGCAAAAATGCTTAGCAAGTACACAACATCTTAAAATGTTGGATTTATAAAATAAACTTGCTGGTTTATGGCTATTGCAGCAATCACCTCACAAATACTAGATCAGGTGGATACTTCAAAAGCATACACTGAGCAGGGCACAAAACTGAAAATACATTGTCTCCTGTCACTATATTCCACAGTCTCAACTTACATATATATTTCTTCCAAGCTATTTGCTAGCTCCATATAATCTTGTCCTCGAAGCCAAGGAGCACTAGAATGAAAACAAATATAATGAAAATTGTGCCTACACCTCGATTCCAACATCACAACACACATTCATTTTAAAGTAAATGTGATAAACACCTCGAAAAAAAACACTCAATTATTGACACTTCCCAAGACTCCAGTTGCAAATGTCTTGGTAAAAGCATGATCATGCAGTTCTCCTTCAAGACTCCTTGATTGGGCTGCTTTTTCTTTCTTCAGATGAAAAAACTAGACTCATTTTTCATGGTAAACCACTGTGACTCCAGAGCCACCTTACATATTATTTGCTTACATCCTCCAACTCCTTCAGCACCACTGAATCTATTACATTTTGCATGTCCCTTCAGTTCTGTATCTGTATCTTCCTGGTCCCATGTTAAACTATAAACTTTGCTTCACGTTTAGCAGGAATATTTTGTATTGCCTTGTCAACACTGATAACCAAAAGTCAGCAGATATGCTGTGTGTCATGTCCTGCATGTTCTTCTGTCATCCACATCAGAGACTTGACTTACATGTCTCCATTTCCATCTCATGTACATGTCAGGAGACAAGGAGAGAGCAGGGAAGGAAAACAAGAAGATGGTACATGCCATGGCTCCATCCCAAAAAGAGTCAGTACTCAGGTGAAAAGCACATCTTTCAATCTGAAACAAGGACCTAAACAAGAGGGGTATACACAAGGGACAAGACATTGCTCCAACACAACAGGCAGCAGCCACCATACCTCCACAGTCCAATTGCTACCTTGCCACAAAATAATGCTGCAAGAATTAGAAATGAGGGAAGAGAGCAACCAGCCACAGGGTGCTCCATAATATGGCTAGCTCAGGAAAAAGGATAGACTATTCTTGCTGGAAACATCCTTCATCCCCACTATACTTTAATTCAAGGAGTCATCTTAACTAAACTTCAATTTACACTGCAAGCAACTAACAGTGGTAATTCAGAAAAGAAATACAAATGTTTGAAAGAAAACTTCACTTACTTTAGTTGATAAATAGGTGGCTCTGCAGTTGGATATCCTGGCGGCAAAATCACCTGAAAAAAACTGAATATTCACTCAACTACTCTCAGTTAACTGAGCTTTACTGATGGACTCAGAGGTTGAGCACTAGGACTACAACTAGGGTTACAAATCAAGAAAATAGTTGGCTATGTTGTTGCAGAATGACAAGAAAACCTGGATATCTGTATTTGGGGTTCCAGTGATGGTAGCACATACAGAAATTATATTTCATGGTACAATATTTGTGGAACAAGTGCCATGCAAAATTAAGTGCAGAAGAAATTTTAAAGGAGCTACACATGTGGTTACTGGACTTCTTTAAGTGGCAACACACTTTGGCACTTCTTCCACTATACAAACTTAGTGGTTTCAGTTCTGTAATCACAAAGAAGCAAGTTACTCAATTAAGCTGATCCAAATTTTTTTTGCCTCCATGTTTTTCTTAAAGTAAATCCAGAAGAACTGCAGCAGATTCACTGAGATGTCCAGCACAAAGTCAATATAAAAAATACTTTAGAAATTAGTCTTGGGAAAAAAAAACCACTGAAATTCGCTTTTGTCATGGGTGGAATTGGGATATATAACTACTAAAAAATATCACAAGCATATTAACATGTTACAGGAACAATCACTGAAGTCTATCACAGATTCCAATCAAAAGCTCCTTTTGTCATGTGTGGAATTGGGATGTATAACTACTAAAAAATATCACAAGCATATTAATGTGTTACAGGAACAATCACTGAAGTCTATCACAGATTCCAATCAAAAGCTCCTTAATACAGCTGAACAGATAAGGAATCCTATTCAAAAGGGTTTCATGCAGGCACAAGACTTTGTGTGCATCAGTCAAATTCTGTACCAAACTCCTTAACACTGCTTTACCTGAAGACAAAGGGTCCATTTTGGTTGATCCAGGCAATCATTAATCTTAATGCAATAGATTCTTTCATCTTCATCAACAACACACCAATCTTCACCATATATGGATGAAAGGGCTTCAATTTCATCAATCTAGAAAAAAGCATTACGCAAAAAATAAGTGACCTCTCCCAGCGCCCACAGCCTTGTGTGCCAGTCTCAGTTTTACGTCTCGCTCTTCTGCAGGTTATTTACAGACCTGACAAGATTTACTACACCGGAAGGCCATAAACAGTGTAGATCCAGTCCTGCCTCACAGCAGTGACTGTGTAAGTCACCTTTGCTCAGTTTTCTCATACACACAACAGCTTTTGTATTTCTACGGGTAATCCTGTAATCCTCAGGAATGACAAGGTGAGCAAAGCCAGGTGGATCAGCTACAATCCATCCCCGCAGTTCCCAACCTGCGCTGCTCCCTGCTGGGCCATCCATCCCCCCGAGGGAAAACACCCCAAGTACGAGCTCTTGCTAAGTAACACTGATTCAAGTTATCCAGCAAATTCCCATACAAACCGGAGAGTCACTTTCCACCTGGAAATTAAACACCTGGAATGGGTGTTCAGCGCAAACGCGCTGAACCCACTGGTGCTGAGCAGACAGTCCTGCCGCCGCTCGGACAGCACCGCGGGCCCTGCGCACGGAGCTCCTCCTCATGCAGCCGGGGCCCACCAGAAGCCACCGGAACCCACCGGTTCCGAGGCGGAGCTCACACTGCCGCCGCGAGGATGTGGCGGCACGGCAGGCCCCGCGCTGCGCCCCCAGCCCTGTCACCCGACGGCCGCTCACCTGCTGCTGAGCCGCCTCCGCGTCACTCGCCGCCATCGGTACCCGACAGGAGCAGGGAAGGGGCATGCGCTGAAGGAGGGGGTTGCGCAGTGGCGGCGGTGAAGCTGCTAGCCCTTCCTTCCGCCAGCGCGTCCTGCTCACCTCCGCGCCAGCTTCTGCCGGGAGGCGCTCCCAGAGGCTCCCCCCCTCCTCCCGCAGCGTGGCTGCGCTTCTCCGGAACTCGCTGTGCTTAACCCGTTCGTCCCAGCCTCCGTTCGGCTCTGCTTCCTTGCTAATGGCCCGCGTTCCTCATGCATCTCAGGGAAGGACTGTTCGACGTTCTAAACCATCTCCTTTGGACACCGAAGCGTAGCTACATCCGAGCTTGACTCCCAAACTGAAGTAGCATCTCCTTTTATGCTGTCTCCAGCGTTCATGCAGTACCCTGACCCATTCTCGAGTGTTGCTGAAAGAAGAGTGAACTCGAGTTACCTGTTTCCAGGTTAGGTTTAACTGCTGTCTCGGGTAAAGGAAACTTAATACATTCCTGAAGTAAGTACCAAAATACCCGGGTCAAGATGTATCATTAATAAACTGTTACGGAATCTACTTCTGTTATGCATTGCCACGGAATCAACGTCAGGTGGGGTTTTTTTTGCCTTATTCATTACATTATTTTTAATTATTTTTAAGCAGTTATATTTCAGTGACAATGATACAGTCATTTTTATCTTGCATTCATGTCACTCAAAACGAGCAATTTGCATTCTTATAATCGCATCATTTCTTCTACAAAAAACGACTGGTTTTCCAAGCAAGTTCCATTAAAGTTACAGAAATGCAGTTAATTTATTTAACATTGGCAAGCTTTATGTATCTATCTCTTTTAGCACTGATCAGCGGAGATCTCTTTTTGCTCGAGCGTAAAGTATGGATGTCATCTTTTTTGCAGTTTGTAGTTCATGCGGGTTTTTTCCAGCGTGTTTTTATAGTTGTGAGGAATACAAAGCAAGGTTTGTTTTCCCCTTTCTCAAAAGCCGGAAGATTCTGTGCCTGCTCTGGAGAACAGGATTATTGTTGAGAATGATCATGACAAATAAGTCATATGTTCTAAGACCAAAAAACAGCAATACAAAAAAAACCCCTAGGAGGCAACAGAGTAGAGACAAAATTAGCACTGTGTTATCTACTCAGGATGGAGAACTACTGGTTTCACTGCAGTTCCACAGAAACTGTTTGGGAGTTAATTCCAAGCTAAACATTTGCCAACAGTGCTGTGCTTTTGCTTAAAGGAGAACCATCATGCCAGGATGTCCAAACACATCTGAGGTGATGTAAGACATGTGAGGTAATCCTGCTTTGTATGGAACCACTAAAGCCCCAGCTGGAATTCTGTGTCCAGTTTTAGGACTGCACTTCAAGAAGGATGTGCACTAACTAAAGCCTGGATTAAAGCAATGAAATCAGGCAACCCTGTATTCTGAAAGGACTGGAGAGGAGTTTGTTAAAGAGAAGGCTGAGAAACACAGGCATCCTTAATATGCTACCGACTGCTACAGAGATTACATTTTTCCTCCCTCTCGAATGCAGGAAAGATGTGAAATACAAAGGTTTAATTTTGAAGGTTGTTGAGAGATTCAAATCATGCTATGGAGAATTTGCCGACAGTGAAGTCAGTCATCCTGAGTGAAGAGGGGTGGTGGTGTGATAATCATCCTTGTTTACATACAAACTGTTGCAAACATGGGCACAATACTATGTGCTGGCGAAGCAACATATTACCTTACATTACGGAAAGGAAGATTCAGATAATTAAGAGGAAAAGCTAAGCACTGAGGACTTATATTAAGATGTCATCTGTGCAAGGTCTAAAAAAGGTTAGGCCTGGAGAAAGCTGATCTTGTATTGGGGCAAGAGCATGCAATAGATTGCTGTGAAAGCAGCAATTCCTAGAACATTTATGTGAATATATTCTTGGGCTTATAGTTCTATTGGAAATTAGATTACTGTTATTAACTGTGACCCTAACTTGAGGGCTAAATTGCCTTATGGATTTAAAGAGAGAACTACAATACTGCAAGATATTTTTAGCTTTCTGGTAGCAACTTCTGTATAGTGCTTGTGCTTTTATAAGTTGCTGGTTTTGACTTAGCTGAGCAAACAAGTTCACATGACTACACATATTATTTGTTATTAAATAACTTAAAGTTGTTATTGACATTTTTTATGACTGTTGTTGTCTATAATCCATATAAAAGCATTGACAGGAAGGATTTCAGCAACCTCCCAGGAAAAAAACTGTACTGGATAAGAAGACGCGGAAAATAAATCACTAAAAGTGTATGGACTGTAGACATCTCTGACAGATTTCTGAGGATTTGTAATGTCCTTTCATTGTCAGTCATATTTGTGATAAGTCTTACTAAATTGAAATGGAGATAAATATAGTTAATGAATGTCCAACATGTTTATATATACTAAATTAAAAACAGAGTAGCTGAATTGATGTGATACACAGGAGCATTTAACAGCTAACTAATTTGGCTGTATAAAATGAACATTCGTTTAAACCCAGATATGAATTATCCAAGAACTTTCAAACTAAGGACAACAGCATAATAGTGTAATGAAATATTTGGAGTCTTCTTTCAGTACATAAATGAAACTTACTGTTCTTTACGGTGTGGCATCACCCAAACTGATACTCTTCACAGCAATCCATGGACTTTGATATTTAAAATGGTTACCAGATCTAACCTTTGGTCCTTCAGTTCTGGCTTTGTGAACTATAGATAGCGAACGAAAACACTTAAAGCTCAAATCAGTTAAGCAAAAGAAGACCCTGAAGGTCAGGAAGTGACCCAGATTACTACAGGGAATTAAAATTCTTTGTTCTGTCTTGTCAGGGCAAGGTAATACACTGGGTAATTACTGATACCTTTCTGAAACCAGAATCTAATCCTAGAACACAAAAAGCTTAAAACAGATAGAAACAATATTCACATTGTTAAGGAAGCAATATTTTCACAGATGGCATAAATAAGGACGTTATTTAAATGCAATGCATGTAAAAGCTATCAACAATTTTGAAAGAAAATTTAAAAAATCAGAAATGCTTTTTCGTTTAGTGAAATACTGCTCACATTCTACTACCAAATTTGTCCAGAGGGAGGAGGTAAATAGCCACATTTTAACGTTGCCATGGGGGGGGAGGGGAGGAACTAGCAGAAAATGCTCATTCTCCCTGTGTATGTAACTTCAGCTCACATGAGCTTTATTTATAGCAGATTCTTTTCTCTGCTAGTCTTTTATTTAACTTTTTGATCTGAAACTTAGAAACTTTAGATTTGTGTAATAAACCAACATGTTACATATATGATGTTAGGAGGACAGTATAGAGTTTGACAGCACAATGTAGATGCTGATTAGGAATAAAAAGCCACAATTGATATGAGTGAAGAATTCTGATTTGTGACTAAGAATCATCTGTAAAGCATACATCAGGAACACAAGAGCTGATGAGATGTTGACTGTTAACTTTGATGGGGTCACAGAATGTAAACACAGAAGGATAAATCAGGATTGAATCACAAATAAATTAAAGATATAGAACTAAGAAATACAGAAGAATTAAAATATCACCATAAAATATCAATAACACTACTTGATTTTGCATACAACAGTTCAAGCATCATGGTGTATTTGTGACTTCTCTTTTATAAATCAGAGAGGAAGATTAAGAACAAGGACAATGTCACATTAAGTACTACCTATTCTTGCCCTCAGTTCTGTATTCTGGTTTTGAGCAGGATTTCCCTCTACTGAGACTCTGTCAGTAATGTAGCTTTATCTTAATAATAGCTTACTGAGAACATTAAGTAACTTACCAACAAAACAAAATTTTCTCTGATGTTCCTATTCTACTTTATATATAATATAAATCTCAGTCTGGGTTATGCAATAAGGAGAATATATCCATTTAAACATAAAGTAGTTCAGCTGATTTCACTTTCATGAGGATATGTTTTGCTGCAGTGTGGTCTAAACTGACATAAATTAGCTATAAGGTTCATAGTTACTAGCTCTCCACGTGCAGCTGATTTATTGGTTTTGGAACTAAAGCCAACCCAAACTGATTCAACCACAGGAACAAAAAAGTGCATTCAACAAGCCTAAATGTTGGTGTAAGACTACATGTCTGGTAAGACTAAGGGGAAGTGTAAGTGACTTACACATTGGTTAAAAATGTTTCTTTTCTTTCAGGCACAACCCAGTTGTTTGCTGGCTGACAGTTGTGTTCTGTAGAACTAGAGAAATCCAAAGAATTTTCCATCAAGTAGTAAATGTTTGCAGGTTTTAAGAGCCTCCTGGCAGAAGACAACCAGTCTCACATTTTCTCTTGCCATACCAGTATTTGGATAAAAGGGGCATGATAAAATGAACTCTTCTCTATTGCAGGGGTTTTATTTGTTTTCCTGCTAGAGGATACCTCCAGTAACTGCCTGAGCTTGCTCCAGTGCTGCTTTGAGCAGCGAAAAGCAAGCGTTCCTAATCTCAGCAGTTAATCTGGCTTATGCCATCTACAAATTAACCATATTACATGCTTATTTCCAGCAAAGTATGACATAAATGTCAGCAAAAGACTCACATCTGTAAAAATTCCTATTGAGTAGTTCAGAACAACATGAATATTTACTTTCATCGCTCACTGGATGTTGCTCTTGGTAATCCAAGGAGAAGATCCACAGGATCATGTCTAAGAATGAGAAAGGAGAAGGTGAAAGAAGAAAGACAGAGGAATAAACCCCAAGAAAGACAAGTTATACCTAATACCATTGCTCACCACCTGCCAACTGATGCCAGCCTGTCCCCAAGTACTGCCAGTTGGTACTTGGCCAATTCCCCCTTGTTTATATACTGGGCATGACAAGCTCTGTTGTGGCCCCTTTGGCTAGTTTGGGTCATGTGTCCTGTCTCTGCTTCCTACTTGCTTTTTGTGCCCCTCCTCACTGGCAGAGCCAAGGAGACTGAAAAGTCCTTGACCAGGGTAAGCACTACTTAGCAACAAATAAAACATCAGTCTGTTATCAGCATTATTCTCACACTAAATCCAAAACACAACACTGTACCAACTACTAAGAGAAAAACTAACTCTATTCCAGCCAGAACCAGGACACCAGTATGCTCTAGTCCGAAGAGGAAGAAAACAGCGTCAGTGCAATAAAGAATTATTATATCAGAAATAAAATTGTGACATTTCACCAGTGGTAGGAACACAAATGCCAAGTAATTCTTAAATGTTTTCCAGAGGTTCTTCCTTAGTTCATCCCTGGATAAACCTCTAGCAATGTAGGTCAACTCTCTTAGTAGAAAGGGGATTAGGGGGGTACTGCTTGTCTTCTCTCAGCTGCAAATGGTACATTGCAAAATGAGACATGGTCAGCATCTTGTATAGTTGCTAATGATTACATCAACCATGGTAGTGTGGGTTTGGGTTTTTTTTCATGTAATAACAATGAAGAGTGGTATTATTTCAAAATTTCCATTCGAAATACTCCGAGTCATAGGGCTTGGTTGCTTGTAGCAATGAATTCAACTAGTTGATTATGCACTACGCCCAGTAGAAGTTCCCTCCCTAGATAAGTTTCTGCTCAGAAAGTGCCATGGCCTTACAGGTTCGAATTCTGCAGTTAGGCTGCCCTGTCACTTCATCTCTGAATAGAAGGGGATGTGAAATATACTATACCATGAAAATCATTGACAGAACAGTTCAGTGAGTTCCATGCAAGGCTGTTTGCCTGTGCATTCAGCCCTGATGTGGGAAGCATTTCATACTTTCTGCATCACAAATTTCAGCACGTTATCTGAAAGAGGAAAGTCATGAAAGAAAAAAAAAAGGTAAAATTATATGCTCAAAAGGGAAAGAAGCCTTGTTATCAGCAATACTGTTTTTCTCATTTCCACTTCAAAGTCCAAACCCCTCTGGGTTATTACTCTGGTAAGTGCAAGGAGGTAAAACATCGGTGAAAAACAGATGCTCCTTGAAGATGCTGGAAGCAGGGGGAGTGTAGTGATCCTGACCAGGACAGCACTGTACATCCATGGGTCACTGATCTGCAGCACAAGCAACTTGAGCAGGCCCAGGTTCGTGCCAGGCTGCCTTCAGCCTGTGCTGTGGGGCTGAATTCCTTAGCTGCAGGATAAACTCCGCCAGCTCCTTATCCCAGAAGAGGCTGCAGGCAACTCCAGCTTGGTGCAGGGCCTGCATTGCCTTCATCTAGAACTGCAGTAAAAAGTTCTCATGTGAACACCTTTTATAAAGAGCTGGTTTTGTGCAAGAAAACTGAAAGAGCTTGAATGACCAAGGAGGAGCTTCCCTCCATAGATGTGATCTGCGCAGCGTGCTGTGGGAGAAGTCCATCCAGGGGCAGGCCAATGCTGCAGGAACATGGGGGTCACAGCACCTGAGGGGACATTAAGATTTACTCACAATGTGCATTATTCTTCTTTGTCTTTTCTAAACAGAAATTTTATTAAGCTATTTGTTGTCAGACATTTCTTACTGAGATTCAGAGAAAAACCCTGCATTTGCTGGCTGAAGGATAAAGCTCTGCACTGTAAACTGTGCTGTGTTGCAATATTAGTAGAGTAAGGGGATGCCGATACTTTCATTTTATTACAAAAATTATAATAAATATGAAGAATATTATAAATATTTTAATATAGAATTTGTGTATGTAAAATATAATACAAAATAAGAAAAGGGAGTTTGGTCTTATTTTGAGCAGTTATGGCACTATGAAAGATGGCTCAAAGCCAGATGCAAGAGGAAGAAATAAAGGGAAAATAATTCAGACTGATAACAATGGCTGAGAGCGTAAGATATGAGCATGTGCTCTGCAAGTAAGGACAGCAACTTGAAGACCTGCTCCTAAGGAAAGTCAATGTAGTCCTTCACTGAAACCTCTCTGATGTCATATACTTATTGCTGAAGCATCCCTGGAAGCAGATCTCTTTAAGATAATGAAGTGTCTAAGCACAGTAAATGTGTGTTCTCTCTGCAGGTGTGGAGGTATTCCTTTTCTTCTTTTGGTACTTTAGTCTTAGAGCAGCTATAACCAGCACAGAAAAACCCAGCGTGCCTCATTATTTATGTCTCAAGAGTTTCCCAAGAATTGCTCAGGTTTCAACTTGCCCACTTTTGGAGCAGGAGTTTCATCCTAATCTTTTGAGAGAGTTTCTCATGGCACCTGTGGCTCCTGCCCTGCCTTTTCAAGCTCTCCTTCGGCATATGACACAGGCTCAGTTATGCCTCAACACCACAAAGCTTCCTTAATAAATTCCTGCAGGATTTCAAAGGCACAGTGGGAGTTTTCAAAATGCAAACCCCTTCTCAGGTGCTAAAGGCAGAAAAACAAGGTGCTGGCTTTTGACTTGAGGTGAAAGGTGCAGTAGAGAGCAAATAAGGGCAGTACAAACAGACAGGAAGGAGGGATGCACCAAAGGGTCTTGAACGAAGGGAGTGCTTTACTTTTTTTGCCCAGCAGTATGCAATCTCTCCTCCAGGTTGCTTTTGGCCATGCTGCTCTTAGGAGCAGTGTGTGCATTCACCATCTATTTTGACTTGCACCGCTTTCATATAGGAGACTGAAGCGATTCCCAAGACAACCCTTTTTCCCTCTGGTAATACATCTTTTTCGAACTCTCAACAGTTCCCTTCTGGGGAGTTCTGCCCAACCCCTTCGCATCTCTCCGAACGTCTATCCGTGCCTTCGCGTTCCCCGGTCTGGCGGCTCCCCTCAGCAGGGGCTGGGGCTCCCTCCGGGAGTGCAGCGGGGAGCCCAGGCCACGGTGCCCGGCTTGCTCCTCCGCGGCTCCTGGAGCAGGCCCGTTCTCCCGGCGACCGGCCCGCCGGCCCAGGAGGGGAGGGGCCGCGCTGAGGGGGCCGGCGTCTGCCCCGCGCCGCCCGCCCTGCGAGGCGGGCTGTGGGGGGAGCGG
>JAOEHY010050605.1:0-12891 GCA_025447955.1 Psilopsiagon aurifrons
TCCTCTGGACTTGTTCCAACAGCTCCATGTCCTTTTTATGTTGAGGACACCAGAACTGTACACAATACTCCAAGTGAGGTCTCATGAGAGCAGAGTATTGTAATATTGTTCAAATACCTAACAACAGATGTCACAGCACTGAAAAAACATGAAAAGTCAGTACTTGCCCATGCACAAATATTTCTAACAGGTGAGGATGACTACTGCTGCCATGAAAGAAGTTTTATGACCACAGGAAAAAAACCCTAGAGTAATAACTTCCATCACCATGAACAAAGAACCTTTTATTTGGGAATCAAATAGAGCTCTGTCTGGATACCTACTTAGAGACAGAATGCATTATGGCATCATCCTTTTAGCTATCTATTTATTAAGGAGTGCCAGAGAAGGTTTCACCAACTGTTTCAAAAAAAGTTACAAAGCCACTGCATACAAAAATTGTACTGAAATTGCTGCAAGTTGCAAACTGACAGGCTTGGAGCCAAGTTATGACAAAATAAAGGCTCCTTTAATAACTTTAATAATCTACCAAGGATCCTCTAATATAACAAACTTATTTCTTTTCCATAAACCTCTTTCTTTTCCAGTCCAGAAGACAGGTAGTACTCAGAAAGGATAAGCCTTCTTTTACCAGTTTAATGCCATCACTGAAATATTTCCATTACCCATGAAGGTGTTCTATTAGGCTCCAATTTTGGGAGGAAAAAAAATAAAAACTCTTTTCAGTAGTCCCTATCCTGCACAGCAGGTGACATAGTGAGAATGAAATCGGTGATTTAGGATATTGACTCTCACAACCCATCATAAACTTGCAGTTACACATTTGTGCTGGAAAAAGAAGTGCTTAGCTGGTGTATTCATGTGCTTGTTTCACCATACCTACCATCAGATATCAGACAGCTCTCGAATGTTAATAGCTTGTACCTAGCCTTCCCAAAGTGGCTATGAACATACACAACTATCTCATATTCAAAATCCAGTTAGATCATTACACCATTACATTGGAACAACTGCCATTAGCTTGTATCTTCAAGAGGATTTTGTCCTCTAAATAACATGAATCTTGCCTCAGAAGTGACAGGAATGCTCTATGGTAAACAGTATCCTTCAATAGAATCATACCATGCAGTTATGTAAATCTTGAATCTGTAGACACAACCTTTATTGGCATGTCAATTCAACTTATCTGATTGTGCTATATTACCTCTTAGACCATCTATTTCACTTTATTAACTTGATAATTTAAACTCAGTACTGCATTATTTTGATAAAAAGTAGTTTATGCATTTTATTCTTATGTACTAATCATGTAGTAAAAACATGTTTCAGGAGGCAGCTCTTCATTATACTTCAGTGCATTATTCCTAACTGTAACTGATGTCTGTTATGACCAGGAAGCTATTATCAGGCTAATACTATCTTTTCCTTCATAATGTTATCATTATTCTCAGTATAATGACATAAATCTCTGTTTGGAAATAGAGGCAATCAATATTATTTATTGTTGTATTTTCATTAACTAGAAATTTATGGGGAATACAGGACTGTGACTCATTTTTGTCCTTCACAGAGTAGAACCTTTGAACTTCAGAACTGAGGTTCCTCTGCTGCACGCTCCCATGGTCTTCCTTACCTCTGCCCAAAATAAAATTTTCACATTTCATTTTCATCTCTTTTATTATATGTCCTCCTCTCAGCTCATGCCCACTTTCCTTCACCTTGGCAGAGCACTCAATGAGCTATTTCCCTTCTAGGCCACATATCCTCAAATAGATGATATATTTTATATATTCAGAATGAACCTTTATACACTTAGACTATCACCTCCAAATTTTAGTTGAAATCAGTATCTACCCCATGTACCTCTCACCATGAAATGTTCAAGAACCCTACTGCCTCCATATTTAGCACGTAATTGTGTTATTGATTTATGTGATGTATAGCTTTCGTGTATACCCTATTCATCTATTTCATACATGATTGTAGAGCTTTCTTGACTTCCTACAACTCCCAATGGCTCAACTATATCAATAACAGAATCAAAACTTCCTGATCGTTGTTTTGATATTATTTTATATTGCCTTTTTTTTTTTTTTTTTTAATATTACTCCAGAGAAGGCTGCTCAGTGTTTCTTCCTAAACACATAGAGCTGACTCTCAGTATCTCGCTTTCAGATTCTTAATACCAACTCAGGAAAAGAATGGATAAGACAAAAGGAAGTGGTGCCAAAATGTTAGTGAATCATTGGTTTATAATGACCTTTTAAATTAGTTTCAGGCAAAAGAGTCTAGGAGCACGCTTGCAAAAGTGCCTGAAGCATAGGGAAACAAAGTCATGGTAACTTTAATGTCACAGTACCACTCGTTCTACATCACCTATTGTGGATTAAAGTACCTACAAGTCTTACAAAGAACCTCCAGAATCTCACTAGCTGAAACCTGCATCAGTACAACTTACCTGCTATGATCCACAGTAGCTAGACTAAAGTTAAAATGTGCATTCCCAACTGTACTACACGCACATACCATAGAAAAAGATTTCTACGTGATCAAAATGCATTTCAAATTATCTCTTATACTAAGGGATTCTACTATACTTGCTGGTTTTCCACAAATAACTAAGTGAAACAAAAATACTGTGGTTGGACACGAACAAATTTCAGCTCTAGTAATGTTATATAGCTGGAATACTAAAAATCATTTGCCCAAAGTCTGATTCCATTTTCTATATGCAATAATCACATCCATATATTAACCACTATGTGAAAACACTACAATTAGATACTATTTAAAGATGCATGTCTGCACGCAACAAGCAACCTGGGCAACAAACATAACAAAATGGGTTTTGCTAAGAGAAGATCAACTTAGAGACTTGATATCTACTTCTGTTTCAGGAAAGGTATTTAAGACATAAAGCATGAGTATAGCTAAGGAGTAGAAATAGTAGGAAGAGTGAGAAAAAAAGAAAAGAGAAAATGTAGTGAAAATAAACAGGCAGTTCCATCTTATCCATACTTCATCTTTCAAAGGAACTTGCTTTAAAGTAGTATTTAACAAGACAGCAAGAATAACACAAAAAAATTTCCCCCTACAAGTGAGATCTCTTAGCAAATGACACCTTTCAGCATACTTAGCTTCAGACTTTAAAATATTCACCATGTACTGTGAAGGGGAAAAACCTCCAAAATCAAAGACCTTTCAGCAGAATCATCTCCCTACCACAACAATCTCATGTTTGAGTTTACCCCGTTGGGACCTACCTGTGCCCCACCAGGCCATTATGAAAAGTATAAAGGAGCATTACTACACTTCTTGTATTTCTTATGATACAAAACTTTGCTCTCCTTCACAAATGCAGCATAATTTTGAAAACATCAGGTGTGCACTGCCAATGTTAATTTGCAAGAATTCAAAGACTATTTTTATGATAAATAACACTTTTGTTGTAGAATGTCAGTATTCTAAAAGTGACGATTTTAGTTCCAAACTACAGCTTTGGCTTTCCACCTTTTTCAAAGCAATAATGTTGCACATGCAAAAAGATAAAAGGACATGTACAATGAATAAATAAAGTGCAAAAGTATGTTTTATTACACTGCAAAAGGATAGTGCTGTAGCTGCACTCATACCATGGCCATGTTTTTTTTTCATTCGGGAACTCCATGAACATGCTTCTGCTACACCAAAAAATTCAGCCTCAGAATGGCTCACATTCTCATAAATACTAATGCTAAAGGCCTGAGACACATTTAAATTAGAACTAAAAGTTAAAACTTCATGACTTTTGAAATATTAAACCACCATCATCATCAAAAATACATTCTTAGAGGTATTACATAAATTTTGTACTGTGATGCCCCTTTCCACAAAGGAAATATTCAACAAAAGGTTTGGACTGTAGACTGAACTTAATTCAAATAAAAGGCTGAGATTGAAAACCTGGTGAACCTTTGGCCTGGAAAAAGCAGCCTTGTTTTTGCAAGAAACATAGTTTCACACACACACACAGAATCGCACAGAAGTTTGAGCTGGAAGGGACCTTAAAGATCATCTCATTCCAAACCCCCTGCCCTAGGCAGGGACACCTTCCACTAGATCAGGTTGCTTGAAGCCCCGTCCAACCTGGTCTTGAACACGGCCAGGGATGGGGCAGCCACAGCTTCTCTGGGCAGCCTGTGTCAGGTCCCACAGGGATGAAAGTCTTCCCAGTATCTAATCTAAAACTACTCTCTTTCAGTTTAAAGCCATTCATTCCCCTTTGTCCTATCCGTACATGCCCTTGTAAAAAAACCCTTTCAACTACTCATTTTTGACAGTGAGTTCATATGTGGCTACCATACCTTTTTTTGTCTAAAAAAAGAAAGATTACTAGAAATATTCTGCTACAGATTCTTTTCTATATTTATACACAAAATATTCTTTGTGCTATATGATCACAATTCAGCACCGCACCAGAAGATCAAGATAAGAAAGCCTGGTTTTCCTTACTGTTAATAGATTAGTATTAATGGATTAGAAGGACTCTTCACCAGAACTGTAGTGACAGAACAAGGGATAACAGGTTCAAACTTAAACAGGGGAAGTTTAGATTGGATATAAGGAAGAAGTTCTTTACTGTGGGGGTGGTGAGGCACTGGAATGGGTTGCCCAGGGAAGTGAATGCTTCATTGCTGGCGGTGTTCAAGGCCAGGCTGGACAAAGCTTTGGGTGACATGGTTTAGTGGGAGGTGTCCCTGCCCATGGCAGGGTGTTTGGAACTAGATGATCTTAAGGTCCTTTCCAACCGTAACTGTTCTATGATTCTATGATTCTAATACTCTTCGGCTTTAAAAACAAAAACCCAAAACAAACCTGTCTCACACTGTATGACCACGTAAATAGCAAGAAAACCCAAAACCCCTTTTGTATCAGTGAAGATAAAAATGATGATACATCATAAAACATGCTGTATTTGGCACAGAAGTCACTAGCACTAGCCATCATTAGCATGCTCCCTATACGGAGGGCAGAAATGTAACAATTCTAACAACCACCTTTGAAGTCCCCACACTTGGGTTTTTTTTTTTAAGTAGAAGGAGTTTATACAACTTCATGTGAAAACTAACTGCTGGAGATTCCTGAAGAAGAAACAATAATGCCAAGAAAGTGGCATCATAAAAACTTCTGCTCCTCCCACCTAATACAGGATACATAATCATATTCACAGGAGTTCCCTAAAGAAAATTAAGTGGTGTATATATACACGTATATGTACTTGTATGCATCTATGCCTAAAATCACTAAAGTGGTCATTACAAATCTAGTTAACAGCTAGAAAGGACTTCACATGTTAGCTCATGAGTTTCAAATTCCAAAATAAGTTGTTTTAACATAGCACTCAATTTCAAATATCCAGTAAAAATGCTTTAGAAGCTTGAAAGAACAGGATCATGCACCTCATCTGCTCAAGGGCAAGCACTAAGCTAAAGGATGCTCATGAGAGGAAGGTTAAAATGACAACATGCAATTGATGATTAAAGGAACTTTATATATACTCAGGCTCTCTGATGTTTTTGAGGTGGAAAGAAGTGAAGGTTAACCTCCACAGAAATGTGGGTCAATAAAGTAAAACTAAGAATATCAGATACAAAGATAAATCACACTTGGTGGATTTTTTTTTTTTTTTTTTTTTTACTGAAATATCTTGACTCAGAATAGGTTCATCCTATAAAACAATGCATTATCCTCTTTCAAGCAGAAAAGAGGTGTCGAAGGGATATCTGGCATGTAATTAAATATCAATAATATTGCCAGTTAGTGCTCACATTCATTAAATTTGTAAGTTAAAATATGGAGCAGGCAACTCTCTTAACACTTCATGCAAGATAAGTCCAACTTGCCAAATATGTTGGTCTTGATAAGGCCAAAACTCTTACTGTAAGGAAATTCTTTCCCTATTAAGGACACATAATCAAGGAAATAAGAGATTTGACAGAATCATAAAAACTCCATCTTATTTAAATCTTAAAGCATATCTCAAACTTTCTAAACCTACCAGTTGACAAGAACTATGTATTACAATTATTTACTACAGGCTTGTGTTTTTTTAATCCTCCTCAATTGGAATGAATCGTTATATGAAGGTGGGCAGCCTATGAGCTTAGTAGCACAGAATACAATAGACAGATTAAGTACCAATATGAAATTTCAAAGCAAACCTTCTCCTCCAAATACCTACATTACATTGTGCAGAAATCCTCAGACACAGAAGCAGCACCAGAAATTACCCAATTTAAAGGACAAATTAGAGCAATCTTATCATTCTCCATCACATGCAAAAAAGAACATGATAAAGATTTAATACTTTTTAACCTTAAAGAGCTGTTTTTTTTTTTTTCTTTTCCCAATCTTAAAATATCAGTGTAGCTCTTATTCAATTCAAAGTCTTCAGCTCTTTCTCCTCCCACCCCCTTTATAATCCTTGCTCTGCTGATTTTAACTGCTTCGGCAATGCCAAAACACTGCCTGATCCTAACAGGTCATCATTGATTGCTTTAAACCAATTGGCTTCTTCATTACAGAGAAAATGAAGTAAAGCAGAAAGGCAGGTGTGCTCTTGCACAGTCAGCTGGACTTCAGCTTCTCTTGCTCCCCTTCTCCTTCATTAACTAGCAACCGATCGATCAGGATCCTGCTCAGAAACCACAAAACCTATTCATCACTTCTGACATGGAATGGTTTTAACAGGTCGCCAAAGTAAAGAATATTTGAGGTATCTATCTTTAGAGCCTTTAGAGCTCATATGGTTTTAAACTGACATCCAAGAGAAAGGAAAATTGAAACGTTACACTCCTATATAGTTCTAGTTTAAACCTTGAATCCAAAATAAAATCTCAGTTAGTTATTTGCCCAAGACAAGAATCTGTGGTGTGGGTTACCTAATTTTAAACATTCTCTATTGTGAAGAACTTTGATGGATTGAGAGAAAGACCACAGCTAGGAGAAAGAGAGCACTGGCCCCACTCCTTGCTTCCAGATAATTAGCTTTTGCACTTCCATGGTCTTTAAACAAATTCAAAATGCCAGCAAATGTTCATCTTAAAGCTTTACACATCATTTTTACCTTCATCTTTTTAAATATTTGAACACTGCTTTTATTTCCAACCATTTCATATCACTTGTCCCTAAAAGTCCCTTTCCTATCAAGCTCACACTTCATTTGCCCATACAATTGCAACAGAACCCCTTTATCTCATTTTCCAAACATTACTATGTAATATAACTGTTCAAATTACTCTTAAAAATTATTCTTCTTCAAAAGTTATCTGTACTGATTAGCTCTTATTCTAGTCAGTTTATTCATGTTGTTTCTTTTCTTTCTCCAATATTAAACTCTATGGAATAGGCCTTGATTAGATTCCCTAGAATAGATTCCCTAGATCTAGGGAATAAGCTTTGTTCACTAAAAACGGGTTTGCAATTTCACATTTCTATCAGTTCACAACACTGACACCAAGGCAATTCAGGAGAAGAAATCAAAGAGATGCTGTAATAAATACATAAGCAGGGAACAAGACATTAGAAAGGGCAGAAAAAAACCCACAAACAAAACAGCTCAAGAACAGAAATAAACAGAGTATAAGGGAACAAGAATTTAACAACAGGATGAGACAGCAGACAACCAGACAACAAACAAACTGGGTGAAGAAACAAACGAGACTGGCACCACTTGGATTAGGAAAAAGAAAATTCCAGTGAAAGATACTGCATAAAACATGGCATACGCCCTACTAAAAGAACCAGAAAAGCAAAGCAGAGAAACAGTATGTCAGTTTATGGTACACAGAATGGGAGGAAAAATTGAAGAGGGCAGCAGAATACAGAGATTCAATCCTTCTATCTGCAAATCAGGTTAAGAAACATTTCTCTCCAGTTATGTCTCTCATATCACAAATTAAACAGTTTAGATTATTATTTTGAAAAAGTCCATGGAAATTAATGAATCCATTGAGCATCATAAGGAAGATCAGGTATTTCATCTGTATTCTGTATTTTGTCCTGTGAAGCAAATCAATTTACCAATACAGGACACTAAGTCAGCAATTTAGATTCTCCTGAGCTCTAGAGGATGTTTCAAACTCCTTGGGTCTTGCGGGGTCATCCTTTGTCGCTGAATCAAACACACACATTCGTGAAACACGACACATGTCACTGGACAAAAATTAGATTATTACATCTGCTGCAACTATCTGGCAACACATAGTCATACAGATGTCAAGAGACATCTTCAACAACTATTTTAATGACAGTATAATACGGGAACTTAACTGATCATTCCTATAAATAACCGGAAAATAATGGTAAAAATACATCACAGCAGATTTGTGGCAGTCCTCCTTTAAAAAAAAAAAAAAAAAGAAAATTGACATCCTATTCAGGACCATTTTTCCTTTGGCAGTTTAAAAGTCAGTTAAATCAAGGTTTCCAAATTTTTTGGACAAGATGAGAGTGGCAAATCCTCCACACCTACTTTTTGACTGATGTGTGTCACAGAGCTGATTTTGACACATGCAAACTCCAAATTAGATTTCTTCAAAACTAGGGTATTTTTAAAGCTTTTTGCTGTCTCTGAGACTTTTCTGAAGATCCTATGATGTCTCAATAATACTTAAGCCTTTTTATAGAGGAAATTGGTGTCTGTCAGTACAGACTTAATTTCCACATGGAACCAGGCACGTACACTACAAAAGAAATGTGCCACACCATACTATATCCGCACAAACAGCAATCAATAAATTACAGTTTATACACCATAGGGCTAGATTAACCCATGAATCACTCTGATTCATGATACATGTGCTGACAACCAGAATGCAGAAGCAATATCAGCTTTGAAGAAACAATCCTGTATAGGCACTACTGGTCATCATGCTGGTTTTACTCACATTACCAATTGGTGCCACACATTATCTAGAAACAGAGTCCAGAACTTTTCTAGAAGAGGCTTAAAAGAGAATTTAAGGAGTCATTTAGGCCATCCCTCCTGTCACGGTCACAAAGGAAGATCAAATCGTATTTACTACACTCCAAATATCTAAACACTTGTTAAAATTCTCCACTGAGGAAGCTTTCACACCTTCACAGACAACCTGTACTTAGCCAGTGTGAGAGGGTTTCTTACTGCCAAATCTGTTGATCTAATTTATGCCTACTACTTCTTGTCTTACTCCTTACGAAGATGAAGAATATGTTAATTTATTGTTTTATACAAGTTTTTTACCTGGAGGTTTTTTATGCGTTGCTTCTAACCTCTCTAAACTACTCAGTTGCAAGATCGCCCACCTTTTATTCCAGGTCTAACTGTGCTGGTTCTTGTTCTTCCCTTCTAGACTCTTCCCACACTGCTTCTTCCAGTATGAAATGGTAATTTCCTCAAGGGTACAAAATTAGAAATTCAGATATGACTGAACTGGATGAATAATGTAATTTCATATTAAATTATATCCTCTTGTATATAGATTCAAATATTATCTTTTGCAACAGCCAATACTGTCACATGTCCAGCTTAGTATCCACTAAAAATTGCAGGCCCTTCTGATACTTGTCTTACTCCTTCTGGAGCTATTCAGCCACTAGCTCCTCACTCTCATTCTTTACACCATTATTTTTCTGCACATGCATAGATTCTTGCACTTATTCTTAGGAAACCACATTCTATTTATTTAGAGTGTGTCTCCAATGTGTCAAGGCCCTTTTAACATAACTGCATCTCCTCTCACAGTTCCATGCTGTCTTCAAATTTTAAGAAAATATGGTGGGTTTTTTACCATCCAAAGTATTACACATGTGCCAAGTAGCATGGAACCCAAGAAAGACCCCATAAAATCCCATTTCTTATATATTTCCATTTTCCATTTCCATATAACTATGATTACAACAGGTGCTACTTCAGTTTTATGTACACTTTACTATGTTTTCATTTGGACTATGTTCCCCTTGCTTGCATACTGAAATATGCTAGTGTCAAAAGCTTTACTGAGGACAAAGTATAACATGTCCTGATTTGTTTCTTATCCATACCATGTTTTTCTGCCTCAGAAGGAAGCTAAATTGACTATCTGTTCTGGTGAAATCCAGTTTAGCTGACAGTAATTCTTTTTATCCTCTAGTATCTACAAACAATTTGGTTCAATTACTGTTCCCAGTATTTTTCTGGAAACTGAAGTTGAGCTGTGTGGCACAATTCCTCAGCTCCCTCTTTTTGTTCCTTTGTTTAAAGATAGGAAAAGAAAAAATTTGGTGCCCACAACCTATTTTCCATGAGTTCACAAATCAGTATTTTTTCCAAGGTAATAAGTATAAATTACAACTGCTACTTCAAAAGCTGCTTTCTGGGGATTAGTAAGCAAGTTATATATTTACATAAAGAAATAAAATTGGAATTAGAATTACAGGTACCAGCAGAACAACTTTATTTCTTGTTTTACTAATTGTTATCTGCAGCTATTACTGCCTAGAAACTGGGGGCTTACATGATGTAAATTCTCAAGGACAATATCTGATTATTAAAGTTTACCTTATTAGTCATATTTCCCAATTTGCATAAACTTTTATGAAAGACAGATCAAGCATTTCCCAGCCTCCAACACTGCAATTGCTCCATACAGATTCATGGTAAAATACAGAATTGTGCATGTCATGATACTGTGTATAGAAATAAACAAACTTCAAAATAGAAGAGGAAAATTATCCCCTACTAAATAATATAAAAAATACTAAGGAGTGCAAATCAAGAGCATACACAAAAACAGGTAAACAGCAACAATATATTTTAATCTATTTATTTTTCAAATAATTTGAAAACATTTTTTAAGAAAGATGTTTGTTGAGAATATTCAGCTCTAGTGGTAAAAGGTGAACACAAACCATAGATGCCAATAGCTCTGATCTCTAATTTAGTATGATGCAGTAGTGTCCTTAATGATACACCACCAAGAGCCTTGTGGAGACCTTCACTGGAAGGAAGAGAAGAAGGAAAATCTTTAGTGAGGCACTGACTTATCCTAATCTAGCCTTCCAACAGGAAGAACTCAAGACACCTTTATTATTATTCTCCCCTCCTCCCCACAACCAAGAGATAAAAGTCTCCCTGATACCTACTCCATGGAGGGGAAAAAAACCCAACCAACCCAAAAAATCCCCAAGAAGAAATACCACAGCTTTCTGACTTCTTGAGAAGATTCCACCGGAGAAAATCATCTGCAGGTGAGAGCTCATCTTACTGAAAAGCATGAAAACTACTGCTCAACACACCATGACCCAAGTTTTATACTTCTGAAAAGCAAACCTACCTTCTGTTTTAACTGAATGACTTAAACCGCTAAATATGTGGTATCTGACCTGCTGGTATCCACAAAGTGTCCCTAAGGATTATCATTGTTTTCTACCAAAAATCTTGTCTAAATGCTATAGAAAACTGTCTTTCAAAGCCTGTCTCAGCATACTGTATATGGAGGTTAAAATAAAATGAAGAAAATAATTAAGAGGGGAACTACTTAAAAGCATTTTTTTTCCCCTAAATGTAAATTGGGAAGGCATAACAAACCAAAAGAAGGCAATTAGCTCTGTCTTGTTCTTCCACTGTATGTAAAAAAACAATGTTGAAGCAAAATGATGTGGAGTTTTTCTTTGAAATAACTGTTTTGTAACTTGGCTAAATGGGAAGCAAAGAGGGATAATCTACTGCGTCTGTTTCATGCAAATATCTGCATGTTATGTATACAACTGTTTCAAAATTCAAGTGCCTAAGGTATGTGAGTAAATAGTTCAGCTGTGCAGATAACTCCTTACATGCTTTGCAACAAAGAACTGAGAGCTGTCTTCTCACTTTAAGTAAGTGGCTGCCTGTTTTAAAATGGTTTTTACTCTTCACCAGCCTATGGTGCTGGTAACAGATCAGCATATTTCATGTTAGCATTCTTATGATTATTTAGATGCAGTAATCTTTGGGTAGAAGAACAAAACTCCAATCTGTGAGCCATTCTTACCCTTCTTATGGAATGTGAGCCCTTCTGGGTGCATTAAGTGGCTATTTCCCATTCCCATTCAAAACAGGAGGAGATGGCTATATCGCACCTTTGATATTGCACAGCTTTTAGGTACCAAGGGGATAGACTCCAATCAGCTCATGCCAAGGCACCATGATCCTGACAATATGCCAACTGAGGATAAGAAAGATCCTCCCTTTCCCATCTACCTCTTGTTAAAGGTAAGAGAGTGCATTTGGCACTCGTGATCCATCTCATTGCTTATATCACAGGACGATTCAGACAACTGCAGGACACTTGGCCATTATTGATACAACAGGGTACAAAACAAGAAAATGCTTTAGAGCAGGCTTGTGCCCTGAGGAGTCTCCACAAGATGCTGAGCATCTTCTGCAGGGGGCCTGCAACTTCCATCAGAACTAATAGTTCTTGAGGGTGCTCCTCAGTGTCATTTGTGTGTCCAAAGAAAAGGTGGTGTTCCATGTTTCCTTCTGAAGGCAGTAGTCAGCAGAATTACTGCATGAGATCTCTCCAGGTGGTGAGGGTCTTTCCTAGGGTCTGTGCTTCCTAGGAAAGGGCTAGAAGTAGACGTATTGTTGTTTGGGAGAAGACTGAGATGAGCACAGCTTTTGCACTGGAACTCTTTCCCATTTTTGTAGCCGTTAGGACCTGGGTCTTAATTTTCCTCTCAGGAAATTTTGTATGGGGTATTTTATTCTCCTTGAAGTAAGACTTAATTTCACTCATGTCCTGGCTTTTTAGATATTTGACAGTGAGGAGTATGACTCTCATGAGACCTCACTTGGAGTATTGTGTGCAGTTCTGGTGTCCTCAACATAAAAAGGACATGCAACTGTTGGAA
>JAOEHY010050607.1:0-36646 GCA_025447955.1 Psilopsiagon aurifrons
TGGGCAATCCCCCCCCCCCCCACCAATCAATATCTATGCAAAGGAAGTATAGTAAAAGCAACACATTTTTCAAAGTTGGTATATTTTTGTGACAACTCCGTATTTTTATTATAATGCATCTTATTTGGCTTATTGACCAACTCTAGTGATAACAGTATTAACCCTGCTCAGTCCTTTAAAATACTCACTGGTATCTAAACATTTAGACTTTATCCCATTTGTGGAAAATGTCTTGCACGCATTGTTCTTCCATCTAATGAATCTGATTCCCTTCTACAGTCACATGTTTTCCAAATGTTAAAAATAAAGGAACACCATTACCAAGCTAGTTTTAGTGTCAGGGGAATAAGACAGGCTCTCCATTTCAGAGCTTTGATTTTGGACTGAGTTCCAACATCTGCTTCTTGCAGCTGAGGATGACAGAAATTTGGATTTGTACCCAGCCGAGCATGACTGAGCTAATTTTCTCACAGCACAAACTTCTGCTGTGCTTAGGGTAGTCATAAAGAACTATAAATAACTGATAACTTCAGAGCTGTTACTGCTCGAGAATGCTGGTGAGAAATGCTGATTTCTTCTACTGCAAAACTTGTTGGAGACTTTAGGTGGCATCAGATCTCCACTGGAATAACCCTCAGGAGCATTTTTATCTGAATATTCTGAGGGCAAGAGAAAGGTTTCATCTGTTTGTTCCAGTCAGTGATTAACCTTTGAAGTTTGCTGAATGGGAAAAGTGAGAATTAGACGACAAAGAAAAAAAGGGCTGGGGAAGAGCAAATGCTAATCTTTTACTGCAAATAATTTGTTGGTTTTACTGGTTTTACTTGACTTTCCCTTTAATATCTGTCAATCACAGCAGGTTTTTTAACATATGTTGCCTGACACAGGTTTCTTGTGAAGTGATACATATCTCTGATTTTTTTTCATAGCAGGCAACAGTGCTGCCATCACCTCATGTTCTGATCTCAAGTGTCTACCACAGCAAACAGTGGTGTGTTTCAGAAATGCTGTGCCACATGGTACAGACTCCTAGCACTTTCTCAAGCTCACTTTAATGACTCTGTGGCATTTTCAACTACTACAAATTCAGTCAGCTAGGCAACTAAAAAAGGAGCCACGTTCAGCTAAAAGCAGAAACACAAACATTCTTCTGATATTCAGTTAGCATTTTTTTCCTTTCTATAGAATACCCTTTTATAACTTGTTGTTTTACATGCAGTGCTGTGACGTAAATCAGCCTCTGCACCCTCTCGTGCATGCTATTCCCACGCTGTGGAAGACTTCAGGCTCCCATCCAGGACACTGGTTTCTCTTCCAGAGCTTTCCCGGGAACTGGCAGGGGCAAAGCAGCAGCTGAACGCAGCAAGTGGCCATGTGGGGGTGTCCTGCTCTGCTCTGCCAGCATCCCCCAGGTCACACTGTCACCTTTGTCAGCATCTCGACCTCTGCATTTTGAGGCTCTGCACACAGTTTTTCAAACCTCTGCCCCAGAAACTCTTTCCCTGTGGGATTTCTCACACTGACCCCCATGAAATACTCGCTCAGAACCTTCTGTCCCCAGGTTGCCGGCTGCCCTCCCTCCTGGACACTGCTCAAGTAGAGGGCAGCGGGAGTACCACACACAGTTACCAAACTCCTGCTTGTACAAAGTGGCTCTGTCTCTTCTGTAGCTGGAAACACTCATTTTGCTACGAGCATAACTAAAAAGAAAAAATAAATGGACCCTGGCAGTGTCCAAGGTCAGGTAGGATGGGGCTTTGAGCAACCTCGTCTAGTGGAAGGTATCTCTGATTGTGGCAGGGGGTTTGGAAGTGGATGATCTTTAAGGTCCCTTCCAACCCAAACCATTCCATAATTCTATGACTGTATATTTAGAAAGAAGACACATCTTTGACTTCAGTGTAAGGTTTTTGCATTCATAAGTTAAAATTCAGAGATGATAGGTGCAAGGGAACCCGCAGTATAAATCTCTAAAATATGGTTCAGACCCTTCTTCAAGGGTGTTACTCATGAGAAGCATGTTTGGTAAATTAAAAAAGAAAGCCCTACCCTGGGAAACCAAGTCTGCTCTAGTTTTTCTTTTCAAGACTTGCAACCCACAGATTGTTCCACTGTTCTTGTTTATGAGAGATAAAGTCAGATGGTTTGTATTCTTTAAGGTGTGTGGAGTGCGCAAAGTAAAGCAACAGGATAGTCAAAGAAATTAGATTTTCAAAATAGTTTTAATACTCTTAAGGCAGTTTTGGTGATCCATAGGGCTGGTTTTGAGAGTGGGCTTTTTCATTTGGTCTGTGCAGCTTCACAGAACACTGCTTAATATTCTAGCTGTCGTTCTACTGGGAAACACTTCTTATATTGCCCGTATGCAGGTAAGTTTATACGTGGACACAAGAAACCAAACCATTGCATGAGTCAACACTAACAAGCAGCATAAACCACCACATCCTTCAGAGGGGAAGCACGGCTGCAGACGTGCACAAGTAGGAGACATGCTGTGATGTTCCCAAGGCTGGAGTACTCCAGAAATGTGGACTTCTGTGCTGGCCTGTGTCTCTGCAGAGCTGCTGAAGGGAAGAATCAGCCTTCTGCTTAAACCCAGCACATCCCTCTGCTCTACCAGCTACAGGCTGTCCTGGATGCGCATGTAACTGTACACGTGGAATAAGTATGCTAACAGTAATTGACTGTGAAAAAGTGACTGTGCTTGCACATTTTGTAGGATAAGGGAATTTTCTCATGTGCAGATATGTTAGGCTATTATCTAGCCCTATGACACAGCCCATGCTGCTGAACTCATCCCATTAAACCTGTACTCATCCCAATAGTTTGTACTCCACTAAAGCAAATTAGTGAACAATTAGTAGGAAAACACACAGTTTCAATCCATTTCAAAACTCAGGCAATCCTCCACTCCTCTTCCACTTTTTTTTTTTTTACTATGGGTATCATCATGTTAAAACTTACTTGGAATTTGCCCAGGTTTTGGTTCTTCTTGTGCCTTTTACTCACAGATTTAAAAAACCTTCAGTGTTTGACCTTTTCCTCATGAAAGTATTTACGTGAGATTATACAGTCTTATTGAGACATTCTTAATCAAAAATTTCTCTTGAAGAAGAAATCCTATATCATGTTGCAGACGAAAGATGACAATGCTTCTTTCCCACTCAAAGTTGCGTTATCTTCCTCTGGGCTATTTTGTTTCCCAGATCTTTTTCTCATGACAGAACACAGAAACCTTTCCTTGTTGTGCACTTGGCTGTGGAGATGCAAGGCCCACAGTGAGAGCTGAGGCACAGGAATTTCAGACATCACCATGACTCAGCTGAATTGTGGAGACTGCCTGTGAACATGGTTTAGGCCCACAGCAAAAGCAAATTAATGACTTAAAGAGAAAAGTTACTGTCTTTTAGATAGGCGGGTGCCTGCTATCAGTTTCTGGGTCAGTCAACCAACAAATAACCCCAAGTCCAGGCTATTTTAATATCTTATCACAATACAATTACCATGTTCTGAGAAACACACATTCTTCTCTGATGAGCTGTGGATGGACACGGCCCTGGCTGGGGGGAGCATTGCTGATGCAGATACTAGCACTGGAAGCGTCTGTGTCAGAGGACCATAGCTTGTTGCATACTGGAAGTCGCCAACTCACAAAACACTAGTCATATTCAGCTATTCGTACTACTCACATTGGAAACATTCCACAGATACACCTTGTCAACTCTCTTTTCCCTATAACAATAGCCAAAAGTTATATTCCTTCTCACTTTCCCCCTCTACCACCTACAATTTCTCACAGACACAGGGGGGCATCACACACTGAGCATCTCCTAAGTGCAGGAATAAACCTCTGACATAGACAGTCACTTGCTGTCAGGACTCCATGATCCTATCTTGTTACTCTCATGCACCTTCACAGTCATTTTAAATTTGCATTGAGGGAGGGGAAGGTGAGAATATCCCTTTCCTTAGGAGAGGTAAGAATATCATCCTCTCCTAAGAGACAGGCATGCTCACTCAGCCTGGAGAGAGGGAGGACCACCCCTTAGGTGCAGCTCCATCACCCCAGGGCTAGTGCCAGTTCTGTGCTATGCCAATATTCTGGACCATGCACAAGACTGAGACCAATTGTCAGAATCTGGTCCCTCTGCTTCCTCAAATGGAGAAACGCAGCCAAAAATGTAGATTCACAATGAAGTGTTTCCACTGCCCGTGTTTACTTTTCCACAACCTTTTCATGTTTCTCATTTCTCCCTACTGATTTAATTATGTTACTCTGTCCACACTTGCTGAACTCTTTCATCTGCTGTGTTAAAGCATACATGCTCCAGCCCACAACTGCTCAGTGACTGAGTTAAATCCCTGACCCACATCATCTCCTCTGCTCAGGAGAGCTTCCTCCCACTTGTGGTTAGAGTCTGGAGGCTCAATCCTTTCCAGGTGCAATACCTCAACTCAGGTGGGTATTACACACCCATGTGCCTTGACACAGGCCACTGGTGTGCTCTTGTGATAGCTCCTACCGTTGTGCTATTGCTGAAATGTGTAGCAAAACCAGACACTTCTCTCCTATACCCTTCACTGCCTCCCCAGATCCTGGATTAATTCTACTCTCTGACAGACAGAGGGAAAAGTCTGTGAGAACTCTGCAAGACAGAAGAGCCTGGGAGGTTTGTAGAGGACTCTAAAACCTCTGGGAAAAGGCTACAGGACCATGGGTTCTGCCCATCTTCCCTCCAACACACACAGACTGCAGAGGTGAAGGACAAAGCAGAAAGCTTGAAAAGCATCAAGTAGAGAGAAAATGGAGGTAAAAATGGTAGCAGATGGCTACATTTTGAGTGGAAGATGGAGTGCATGCAGCATTGCTGTAACTGTGCAGGCAGTAATTTGGAGAAATGTGCTGTGCCAGATACATTTCATACCTAAGTGCTGGGGAAAAACAAAGGTTTCTCTGGGTGCATAAGAACAAATAAGAGCAGCACTATTATTCAAGTGGATAAGACTTAAATAATAGCATCAGGGACAAGATACATATAAAAACATATCAGTGTTCTAAGTGATAATCTCCATATTTCAGTCTCACTCTAACAATCTCCTGCAGCATTCCTGCAGGAGGTCAGCTTTTCAAGCAAGCCCTTGTCAGAAGAGCTGACAACAGAGAGCTTACCATCCCTGCACCACAGTGTGAGTGCTCAGCTCTGGCACCCCTCTTGATCCTCAAGTGTTCTGAGGCTGCATGCTCTGAGGGCCTCCGAGATCAACGGCTTGTGCTTCACTCCTGGGGCTGCTGTGCTGTGAGGACACATGTCATTAACCCTGATACCTCCAGCCACCCACCAAGTAGGGCAGGCAGGAATCAAATGAGAATTCAAAAAAGTCTTTGATACCATGGTGCAGGACATCTCCAGTTTTCTAGCCACGATAAACGTGTCAGACATGACTGCATTTCTTCCTACGCAAAATCATTGCTGATGGTTTCTCTGTTATCGCACTAGGATGTTTAAAAGGGAAAAAAATCTTCAGTTCCTCTCTTTTGACCTACCCCATGAGGATTTCAAAAGAAAATCATGTGATCCATTGTTGCTAGAGGAAAAGGGCATGGCAATGGAGACATCTGACTGCCCCAGGTTCGGGAATGTGCAGGCCCTCGGGAACAACAGGCACATTCAGAGACGCAGCATCATATGCAGAGAGGGCTGGGGAGGGGGCCGTAGAAGAAGACAGCTGCAGGGAGCACCTGGGATAACCTGCTCACCAGGAGCAACATGAATCAATGAATACCTTTGTGCTTGTAAACTAATACTGAAGTGAAGCTGAAACGGAGAATTTTTGAGAAGCGAAGCTGTCACGGGTAACATCACTGCTGATCAGGGATTAAAGGATACCTCTGTGAGCTCATGTGTAAGGCCTGCCATTACTGACGGGTCTGGGAGACCTGCCTATTTGTAGGATTGCTTGAATTTGTAAGGCACTGGTTTTGCGTGATCAGAATTTCACTTGTTTTCACTGAGGTTTTTAAGCTGGTGTGATAACTCTTTTGTTTTCCAATTTCAGGCAAAATTATACAGAATGATAAAGTAATTCAGGTGGGAAGAAACCTCAGGAGGTCAGCTGATCCAGTCCTGCGGGTTTGGCATCAGAGCAGTTTGCTTCCAAAGCCAGATAAAAAAATATGTTATTTTGCTAAATGAAACATCTTTGCTGCTTTTTTTTTGTGAAAGGGTGGCATGTTTTTGTGGCAAGGACTTGAATGCTGGCAGGGGGGAGTGCCCTGTGTGCCGAGGACTTCTACCAGTGATGTCTAAACTCACTCTGATTTGGTGATGTTAAAAACTGTCTTAAAAATGGTAATTTTTTTGTGCTTACTAAAAAGAGACTTATTGAGCTGCTAATTTCTTCAGATTAAATTGTTCACACTTAAGCAGCACCTCCCTTTCAACTGTAGCCCTGGCTACACAGAGAAAAGGGAAGCTCATGTGGGAGAGGAAGATCACCTTCATCCTGCAGGGAAGCTAGGGAAGGGAAGGAAACAAAGGAAGAGAAAGGAGGAGGCTGGATTAAATGCAAAGGGGTAAAAATAAGACCTGTGAGGCAGAACTGGGAGAGAAGGAAGACAAAATTAACATGGTGAGCAGCTGAAAATGAAACATGAACTGAAGGCAAAGAGGCTGGGATGCAAAACTAAGGGATTTGACAGTGGCTGGCTGGGCCAAATGACACAAGCATTGGGGAAAACAGTTTAATATGAACATGGATTAAATTCTGTCACACACATGCAGCCAAATTATTAACTTGAGAAACTTGTTCCTCCCTGTTGCTATGGAAGGGCTGTGAGGCTGTCTGATGCCAATTACCCATCCTCTTCTGACGCCAGAGACACTGAGAGGGGCTGCAGCTGCGGGAGGGAAGGTCAGACACTGGCATGGCTGAAGGTATGTGACAGAGACTCAAAGCCCACTTGTAGTACAGATGTAAATCAAATATAACCAGTGCTTATACTCTTCAGCCACTTCTGCACTGCTTCCTTCTTACCCCAGTATGCAAACCCACTGACAAGCAGGGAGAAACAAAAGCACAGCTTCTATCAGGAATAATTTTCAAACTGAAAAGACAAGTTTCCTCCACAGTGGTTATATTTATATATCAAAACAAACACCAGAGTCATGATCAGCTTATTGCTGTTTGACCCAATTAATTCTAATACACTGACAGAAAAATTATTTCTAATGATTATAGAGCAGCAGGAATTATAGTTAGTTCATGCCTGGCTTCACCAACTAAAACAAAGCATGAGAGGACAGGCAAACTACTGGGTTAGGCTTTGATTCAGCAAAGTATTTTAGCATAAGTTTCAGCCTTAATTTGCTTTCACTGTGGTGAAATACTTTGCTGAAATGAAGCCTCAGAGACCTTTTATTTTTCCACTTCTGCTTTAATCAGATCATCCCACAAGTACAACACAAGACATGATAGCCCCTTTTGAGCCTGAGTACCCTGACTGCTGTGGAAGACTGCTGTTGGGATGGCTGTAAAGTCAGCCCCTCTCTCCAGCAAGGCATGTTTCAGCTTCTGAAATCTGAATAATTTTTCACCATTCTAGAAGCCCTTCAGGGGTAAAGTAAACATCAGACTCCTTCCAGCCTTTATAAGGTGGTTTGGAATTAAAGACTGTAGGTTTTGAAGTTATTAAATAATTTTAATTTAAATTTAATGCATTATTAATATATTTATTAACTGTTAATAACATAACTTAAATTTTAATTAAAAAAAATATTTCAGCTTCCTTGCTCAGGAATCTCCTGTGGTCAATTCAACATCTGTGTAGGGGTGCACAGGAAGGAGGACCCCTGTCCCTTGGTGCTGCCAAGGCACCTCTCCTCTACTGACCTGGGTAGCTGCAGGAAGTTGAAGATGGAGTGGTTGCATACATGACTATAAAGAGGCTTCTGAATTCCCTGTTAGTAAATCTTACCTTTCTCTGGACGTTTAAAATCAAAGTAGTGGGTACATATTACACAGAAAATGGAGTGAGCTTAGGCTGTAAAGGCCAGAGCAGAGTAATAATTTGTATTGTGATCTGTTTTTTAAATCAAACACTTAAGAGGTAAATTAAGAGTCATGACAAGAGGTCTTTAGGAGCTGGCCAAAAGTATGCAGGTAATACTGTATCTGGGATCAATACCTGACATCCTGCTTTTCAGGAAATATGAACAGATCTCTAATGTACATATTTTAGGTCACTTTTTCTCTTGATGTCAGGGGAAACCTGCCGATAGAAAGCTCTGCCCCTAGTGTCTAAATAAAACTGGAAATTCTCTAGTGTAAATGTGATCATGATGGAGGGAAAACATACAATTCCTGTGAGGATCATGGTGAGCCAAGTCCATCCAGGCCAACTCAAATGCAGCAGCCAGTTCTGAACAATTCATAACTTAATCATTACATACACTACAACAAATGCTGCTACACTCAATCTCTGTGACAGGGTAAAGAGCTCTCTGAAACACAAATGAGAGGTCTTCCCTGGCTGTTGTGGCCCATAACATGCATTACCCAGTCTTAGCAGTGAGCTAATGGCTCAGTCCAGAAGCAGGTAAAAATCCATCACTCTGCACAGGAGCTTGACAAAGGAGAAATATTATTCCAGAGGTGACTACTTTAGCAAACCAGGAGCTCTGCTATTGAGCTCCAACCATCAACCTCCAGGGCCCAGCCACTGTTTTCTCGCCTCCCCAAGTGAGGTTGCCAAGTGTGGTAAGAAGCAGTCTGGTGCAAAAGTGAGAATGCACCTGTGCTCCTGCCAAGGACTAAAGGCACAATCAGGACACAGTGGCTCCCCTAATTCAAATGATGACACATTTGCTGCAAGTGACCTTTGTGATATCCCATGGAGTGCAAACAGGGCTCAGCGATAACACTGGCAGGGCGAGGGGGCACAGGCTGAGGAGGAAATGCATATTTTCTACATCACATCAGGCCCATTATCTGTTGCCATCCTTTGCAGAATTTTTTTATCCATGCTTACAACTTGAAGAGTGTAGCTACTTAACCCACACACCCTTCAAATGGTGGTTTTTTTCCTCCTGACAAGCCAAACTTAAACCTTGTTTTGTAAGAAATGAGTTACACTTTTAAGTTTTATCTGGTGCTGTTTGCAGTGCAGTCTGAGAAAAGCCAAGCTTATAACATTCTTATAAAGGAATTACAATATTGACTTACCTGTCTGGCGCAAGCAGTGCTGCAGTTCCTTATCAGTGGGGCACCAGCAACACAGTTAATTTTGGGACACACTCCAGTGTGTCCAGCTCTACCCAGACTACTGAAGGTGAATTACAGAAAGCCCAGGCACCAATCCCTCCATGCTACTGATAACTCCAGGCGGAAGATTTTTAATGATAAACACAGTGGTTACAACCTAGTTTCTGGAATTGTTTTCTCTGACTTTAATTCACGCAGCCATGGGTTTCCATGCTGCCGTAGCAATGAGTACAGTTCATGGAGCAGACTTGCCCAATGGTTTGTGTCATTGTGTCCCTTTTCTGGTCCCTCTTTATCATATTTTCTTGAAAATTGAGTGGGAAACGTCTTCATCCATGAACCCTTTTCTGACCACGTTCCCTTTAGCTTGATCTTGCAACATCTTGTCCTACCTTGTGCTATCTTATCTTACCAGTACAATTGCATCAGCAGCCTCACCGTAATTACCTGAACATGTCCCCACAGCACATTACAAGTACACCAGGCAATGTGGAGTACAAGGGGCGGGGGTCTAGTACGATGCTTGCCTCTCTTTTCATTGCTACCGCATGAAACGCTGTTCAGAAGCATGTGGACAGAAAAGCTTTTCTGTAATCATAAATGTCCCATCACACCAGAATAGAGAACACCACAGAATGTCGGGATATATATTGATAAACTGGGCACTGTGCTAAGATGTGCTAAGAACAAAGAACTTAAATTTTAGTATTTTCCAAGATGACAACAAAGAGACCAAAGTTATACCAGGATGCTCCAGGCAGTCCATGTTGTTATGCAGGATGGCTGCTGCAGCAGTCTGCACACATCTGCAATTTACAGTCAATGGCTTAAGGAATGAGCAGGTACGTTATAACATGCTTGTGCAACTGGAGGTGATATTCTGAACAACCAGCACCTGTAGCTATCGTATTGTCTCCCCTTATCCCAGAGATGGGGTGAAACATGATGTGCTCTCGGAGATCTCTACTTTAAAGTTGCTGGATTTAAAATAGAGACAGCCAAAGTAATTCAGATTTCCAATGTTTTATATTTACAATACACATATGGGGATATTATCAAACAAGTAGTAAGTGCAGGTTTTTTTGTTTTTCATTGAAATATCGGAAGACAGATATGCAAAATTTCTAAAAGTTATCACAACTTGTCAGAAGTTAGTAAATTATTTCATTAAGAGCTACATCTTCAGAATCCAACTCACACCTTCCTGGAACACTGGGGGGACAGACAGTCTGAGGTCCCACACATAACCTGCAATGCACAACCCTGGCTCATGGCACAGATCGAGATTGCACTGCATGGAGCTGAGGGCTGCAGACCAGCAAATGCACTGTCAGAAGATCTCTCTTTCAGAGAATAGCTTTGAAGTACTTAATTTAAAAGTAAGCATAGAAAAGCTGATTAAAGGGAAATGTGGTTTCAACAAAGATGTTGTATTCTGCTGCCTTAATACTTGTGCATAAGAGAGGTACATGAAAGCCCCTGGAGAAAGAGACATGCAAAGTGCCCTTGAGAAAGAGAATTTGGCTTTTCAAGCAACCAGCATTCGATCATACTTTTCATAAAGGTTAAGCAAAAGGGATTTTTGACAAAAAGTCATTGCTTTAACACATCATCCACCTGCCCAAACTTTGTCAGGTGGTTAGAAGAAAAACCCCCAACATTTCAAAGTGGAAAGTTATTATTCTTAGTGGCCACAGAGTAATCCAGTCCCTCCCTGCAGGCCAGCTTCTCAGCATAAATCCATTACACCTGGTTCTGGCCCAGGTGCATTGGAGGAGTGTTAACTACTTGTTCTTTCCACACTGGGACCTTTGCTTCCAGCAGTCTTTGTTAATGTTCACAGGCAACCTCTGCACTATTAACAATATGACAGCAGTGAAATAGGAGGAAGAATTTTTCTAGGTAGTAAGAAAGGAGAACAATCCCAACCCTCCAATCCTTCTCATTCAAAAGATGAAAAGAAGGAATCTATCTAAATTCCCCCACTGGGAGCTAGAGGCTAAGTTGGGAAAATGTTGCAACATACTGTTATATCTTTATTGTGCCAATAAACAATCTAGAAGAGGACTGCCAAACAACACGGTCATCTTCTTATCACATTCCCGTTCATGGGGAAGTGGAAGGGAGAGAAAATTTTGCTGCACAAATCAGAAGTGGAAAAATTATTATTTTTCCCCCTGTAGAGCATTAGCCAAAGCCTGAAGAGACATGAATAAATACCACTGGAAAGAGGGCAGAAGGAAAGGAGGAAAAGGAAAATCAGACAAGCACTACCCTTCTTGGGATATGGCACACTGAAAATGATACTGAAGTTCACTGCATATTAGAAATGTTATTATTAGATTGCTTTTTTCTGGGACTGTGGAACCTTAAACAAACCAGAGACTTAGAAGACTAATTTTGTTTCTCAGGCTGTCTCTTCTGCCTGACATACATTTTCCTGCTGTCTACATACAGCTCCTCTGCAAGCATCAGTCATCACATAATCTGAGTGCCAGAGATATGTAATTGAAGTGGTACAAAGCCTAAGTATCTCTCGAGAAGGGGGACTAAAGTGCAAAATTTCTCTGAGAAACATCTTGAAAGACAGCTCTGCTAGTTACCTTAAACCACCAACTTCACATCAGATGGAGCACTTTCAATTCTAGCACTTAAACTGTAAGACAAAGCATCTTTCAGCGCCAGATTGCATACAAATATCCTACTGAAAGAAGATTACTGGCTATATTTGGTAGGATAGAAAGAAGCAGAATAGCAAGAAATTGCAGTTACATGAGGTCAAATAATCACAAGTTACAGAAAGTTAAAGGTTTTTTAAGTAGAAGTGTTTCTACTTGGTGATGTTTCATAATGCAAGCAGACTGAGAAAAAACAGAAGTCTCATAAAAGAAAAGTGATTGCAGGGAAGGTAACAGACACTCAGACAGACTTTAGAGGATGCTTTTTAGGTATAAAAGATGAAGGGAGCTGCAAGGTATTGTCCCTTAGGTGAAGCAAGGAAGGTCTGTGGCTTCTAAATCACTCCTCAGTGGAGCTGATCTGGCTCTCTGGAGGAGATAGAAACTCTCAGGTTACTTACATAGAAATGGATGGATTTGATTTATCTAGAATAAATTTTGTCTACTAGCCATGATTAGATAATGTATACTCATATGAGGGCTCATTCTCTCCACTGGAGAAACCAGTGGAAGAAATTCTCTAGCTTATGCTCAGCATGGCAGACCAGACAAGTGCAATAATCGTGACAGAATTAAGAAAGCACTTCAAGATCTTTGGATAAAAAAAGTTACCAGAAGAGATGTCATCCATCCATACTTCTGGGTTTAGACATCAGATCTGGGAGCTATTACACTTTCCACAGGTACAGTAGCTTGCATCTGTGAACATCTTCTTCAGTGTACACCTGACAGCTAAAGTTTTCCCTGGGAGAAAGAACTGGATTCCTAGCACAATATAGGACTGTACCTGATGTGGCCAAGAGAAGACATAGTTATGTCTTCCATAGACTGTGCTTAGAGCGTACAGACCAGTTAGAGACTGGCAGCAGTAAACTGTCCCTGACAAGCTGGTGTCTGGCATGTGTTTGTTGCCAAATTTCTCTCACTTTATTTTTGGTGGAGATTTTTGTGACAGGGGAAAGGAAAGGAGACAGATGCTTATCACTGCCTAAAGCTCGCAGTCTGTTTACTGAGCACACTTTCTCTCTTTGTCCTAGCACACATTTTTACTTTCTAAACCTGGCAGATTTTACAAGTGTTACTCTATGGCAGACTACTGGAAAGGAGCATTCCCAGGCTGCAGGTGAGGCTGGTCAGGCCTATCATTGCCATGATTAGTTTGGAAGAATTATATCCTACTTTTGTTAATAAAAAACAAACAGTAAGGAAATAGGGAATGAGATTTCACTTAGTAACCTGCCCCAAATTTTAGCTGCTCTCACTTTTCCACTTGAACTTGCTACAGGACTGTTGAATTACTCTTAATACTAAGATCACCTTTTATTTCCTATTTAAATTTTCATATTTTAACTTGAGCTACAAGATTTTGTCTTAAACGATGCCTAATACTGCTTTCCTAGGTAGGTACTGAGAGACAGGGACCAGGCTCCCTCTTGACTGCTAACTACCTTTGCTGCTTTCTATCATGGTCTCACAACTTCCAAAGCAACAGATTCAAATATGAGGACAAATGTCAGTGCTCCCTGAACATCCCAGCTAACACAGACAGCCCTAAGCTGTTTCTGTCCGTGAGATTAGGGAAATGCCATTGTTTGCTCTGAAAGCCTTTGCCCTGGAATACAAGTACACTCTGCTTCCTTTTTGCTCCAGAAAGTTTGCATCCCACATGCCTGTGGGATGACTTCCCCCAATATTTACATATTTATACTTCTGTATTAGTCAGTGCTTCTGTCTGGAGCCTATAACCTTTGGTCAGGTCTGGGATCTGCCTGGATGTTCTACAGTTGTGCGAGAAGACATATTCCTCCTGGCAGTCCAGAATACTTTGGGGAGGGGCAGGGAGGTTTTTGTCTTTAACAGGATGAAATCTTCCCATCTCCTGGGTGCCTAGCTTCTGCTCTTCTACTTGCAACAGCACCTCTCTTGACATCCTGGGGTGAGCATTGCAGAAGAGGGCTTTGGGGGTCCGCAGCATACCGGGTGACAGTCTGTTGGTCCATGTTGGGCCAGGGGATGTGTGCTGGTGGAGGGACAGAGAAACAGGCAGGGGAAAAAAACTGTGGGAACACAAAGTCAGATGTGGCCATCCATAATGGATGAAGACACCGATGTGCAGGAGCTGTAGCTGCACTGAAGCTCACTCTTATCCAACATTGCCTCATCTTCATTCCCTCAGATCTCCCTTGCACACAGGGGAAAAGTATGTTTGGTTTATTCTCAAATTTACAATATCTTGTAAGATACTCTAAACCCACCTAGCTCACAGCTAGGGCTGGTGCACGATAAACATCTCTCAGTGGCAACACCACCCTGAAGTGTGCCAATCCCAATGCTCCTGCCCACACCCAGCCCCCCGCTCTGACCATCTCCCAGCACAGGAGTTCTTGGTGTGAGCTGGCCAAGGGGCTCATCTGGTTTGGAGAAACTACAGAATTCCTACCGTAGCTGGGCTGGCAGACTCCTGGGTGAGGGAAAGCATGGCACAGGGCAGGGACAAACAAGGGGAACAGGAGGGGCCACTTCCTGAGCTGGCACTGCCACTTGGAGAAATGCCTGGCACACCTTCACCTTGGGCTATGTTTCCAAGTTCACCTGTATAGTTTAGGAGCATAAAACCCATTGCTATCAACAGAGATTTTTTCCTTTGAAGCCCATGCTCCTGCTTCACTGAGAACTAGCTGAAGTATCTCATATAAAACCAAAAGTCACAACAATGAAGTTGTTTTGTCTTTTACAAGGACAAGGACTCCAAAGATTTTCACAGCTGCTAAAGCTTCATAAAGGTCACTGAAAGGAATATTCTAGGATTTAGATTCACCGCAAAAGATGAGCCTCATTCAAACATTCCCACTGACTCTGGATCGTGTTGGACTGGACCTATATGTAAAATGTAAGCAAATTATGCTCAGAGTCCTTCACAAAATAGTAGATTACAGCAGAAGTGGGTTTTTTTAATAAAAAATGGGGTTATAACAAAGGGTTGTTGACATGCCTAAGGTCTTCCTTCCCCCTCTCCAAACAGGGGAAAAGGCAAAAATGCTATTCTCACACACATGGATGTATCACCTCCTCAGCAAGCCCGTCCCCAGCATAAAACTAAAACAAATGGAGAAATATTTATCTTCCAGTGTTTGCTTTCTATTTACTTTCTCTTGCTACCTCTGTGCCTGCAGCAACACCAATGTTCCCTGAACCCCAGAACCCACTGAAGTTGAACCTACTGCCTAGCCTTTCAAACCCCAGAGGACTGCTCTCCCTTTGCAGCTGGCAGACATGGGGTTGTTTCAGAGTTGGGGTGAGCAGACGGAATGGTGGGAACACAAACAGGGGCTCCCCGGCTGGTATGGGGATTGGAACTGGGAGGGGACTTGCCAGCTCAGCTGTGCTTTCAGCAGAGGTTTAAGGAATTACATCTGTTACCTTTCTCCAAGTTATTTCGTTTCTCTATTGTTATTTTTATTTCTCTGTTTTCTTCTTGAGTGTTCATGGAAAGCAAAATACTCAAAGGTCACCGGCAAATTCAAATTCACTTTTAAAGGTGAGCAAATATCTGCAGGGATATATCCCCCAATTTCAAGCAGAAAAAAAATGTAAGCAACATACTGGGAAGAAAACCCAAACCTAACTGCACATATCCAACCAAGGCAACCTCACAGTCCTGTCGTTCAAAACTTTACTGTTGTTTACTCATTTCTTTCTGTGATCACTTTCTTTTTCTTCTGCACAAAGATCAAGGACTATAAATTTTCACATTCTGGGCACTATAAGAACTGTAAGGAACAATTTATTGAATGAGTCTCACTTCACTAGGCATGACTTTCCCAAACCTGTATAATGTGTGAAATCATTTATTGCTTGGAGATCTGTTAAACAGGCAGCCACAAAGCCCCACTGTATCTCATTGTTTGAAGCCTAAACCTCAACGTCATTTATTTCTAAGCTATTTTTTGGGTATATGCAGAAATCAAACCCTTGTAAAATCTTTTTAATTTCCTGCTTTCATTCTTTGGGCCCACAGACTGGACCTGTAGGATATTTCAGTACTTTTTTTTTTCCACATAACTGGTAAACTCCTTCAGTTTCAGCCATGATGCCCATAAACAAAATTCACATCAGACAAGGCAAAGGTTCCAAGACAGACAGTTATTAGCTCAAAGCCAGAGTGTTTCATTATCATCTTCATCCCCATGCAAACCTGAGTTAGGTATTGAATTTAAATCCACTGTCACTTTCTGCAGGCCTTTGTCAAAGGACTCATTATTAGTTTCTATTTTACAGTACCTCCAAGATCCCCGTGCTGAGAGGGAATGTGCTGTGTCAAGTAGAGCTGGGTGAGCACACACAGAGCAAGAAGTACTCTCTTGTTCTGGAGCATTTCAGATCCAATGCAGACCAGAGAGAAGATAAGAAAGAGGTGCTACGTTTCCAGCGTGAGTCACACAGCAGGTCAGAGAGGTTCAGAAAGACAGCTCAGGGTTCACAAGTCTTAATCCAGTGCCTTATCTACCACAGCAGATTTTGTCATACTCTTTTTAAACTAAATGAACTACATGTACATAATAAAGAGTACATGTCGATATAATAAAGTATATGAACATAAACCTTTTTATAAGAAAGGTTGTGTCCCTTCTCACAGGAGCAACCACAAAACTTCATAAGCTTCTTGGATCTGTCTGAATCCTCTCCTTTCTCAAAATACTTTATAATGGTCCATAACTTGATGCCTCGTCCTCACAATAGAAACAACAGTTCACTGAAGAAGAGACTTTGAAAGAGAGAGCAATGTTCAGCTATGTGTTTATGGAAATGGATCTTTATAATTTCTAGTTTGTGTTGGTCCTGGTTCCCTATTTGTGTGCCAAAAGGGAGAGCAGCAGCGCTTTGCTTGTAAGCAGGACTTTGTTATCATCTGCTCTGAGGCAAAGAGCTATAAGGCTTGCATGGGCAAGCCTGAGCTGTTAGCTTCCAGTCAGGCTTGCAGTGTGTATAAAACCCTGGTTGCCTGATGAAGTCCCAAGTTACCATGAGCCCTTGACATCAGCAACATGCCTGTTTTCCAAGCCAGGCTGCCTTAAGCCTGTCACAGTAGGTTTAAGTGTTGCTTCTTTTCTCTGAACAGTGCCTGGAAGTGCTACATGACATCGGCTAGGCCAGCTATCCCAGAGAAACGCTCTGGGAATGGCTGCATTCTGTCCCAGCCCTCAGCTGAGGATATCTCCTGCAGCAAGCCATCCCCACAGTATTGTGCTACTGTGCCTCCAGTCCACAGATCTGGGCTCGGGGTATTTTGCCAGACCAGGACAGCATCACAAAAGAATAACAGGGAACTCCAAAACAGAGCAACAGTTGGCAGCAGCACAGCACAGTCCTCATTTTCTATGTACCATTTTTATGATTTTCCACTCAAAGCACTGTGCCATTTGAAGGAACACACACCTGTGTCATTCTGAGTTACAGTCAGACTTGTGGGTGCCACTAATTCTGCTAAATGAACAGTAAAATAGAAACAGACAGAACGATGCAATGAAGCATGCGATAGAAAGAGTCAGAAGGAACATGCCAACAGTTTTCAAAAGCCACCTGCCCCAATACTCATGGTGTGACTCACATATCCAGTAAAGTATTGCAGAAACCCTGGACCAGCTAGACAATTCTCACCAGGAGTTTATGTGAAATTAAGTCATCCCAAATGGTCATTCAAACTACGAGTTACTGACAAGGGAAGAGATGAAATAAAATGTTCCTGTTGTTGTAGACAACAAAAAAAGACTGCTAAGGAAGTAACTTTATAACCTGAGAAAGGTCTGCAGGTTTAAGACATTTTTCCCTGAAGGTTGTAAAGCTTTTACTGTGCAAAGTATTTTTGCTGTTATGTACACTGGTGGCCATTAAGTGCACCTATTATTTCTGGCGGTCATTCAGAGAAGTTCAGGGCCAATAAAGTGTTTAACAGAGTTTGTTTGGGTAGATCCATATGAGGTTTTAACCACCCACACAGTCTTTTGTGTCTTTTTAAAAGATGCTTGATGTTCCCAAGTCTAATAAATTAGGGTCTTTATTTTTATTTGCCCTCTTTTATTATGTATCGCGCCACAACAAATAACATCTTCTTTACAGTGTCCACACTTTGCTATGTGTATTACACAAGCATCTAAACTAGAGATGATCCTTTGCTGCAGAGCAGGAGTGCAGCCTACATGGAACTTCTATTTTCTTGGTAAAGGCCATGTGGGTTTGTTACCTGTCGCTTGTACTACACCTTGAGGTGAGTTCATGTCTCAGGGGACTCAGGGAGGAGAAATTGCAATCAAAGGGTAGCGAAGTAAGAGGTACACCAAAAGGATGTAGCAAGTTGACCAAGATGGAGCTTCAGAAAGCGAACGTTTTCAGGTCATTTGAACATGGGGAAAAATATCCAGACTGGTTGGGATGGACCATAACAGTATTAGTAACACTCCCGCTGGATAGGTTTGGTAGTGCAGGATTTGAAGCCTATCCCCCTTATAAACTCTGTACTGCATTTAGCAAACCAGGTGAACTTTCAGCAGTCCACTTCCCTGCCTGGCTGCAGTGCTTGGCCACAAGATGAACTACCTCAATGACAATCTCTGCTGCTGTTTATGAGTACTCTGTTCCAAAACCTGAAACAAAATATTGCTAGGACTATATTGCCTCAAAACACTGCAAACCTTTGCTGATATGAAGCAGCTGAGTATTGTTATTGCCGTTTTACAGATGGGAAAGTAAGACAGAACAAGTGGCTTGTAGCTGGTGGCTGCTAGTGAATATACGCTCCACCTGATGCAAATACCATCCATTGGTGTAAAAAATCATTTAAATCCTCTAGCGAGAGGATCCTCACATCTGAAAACCATCTGGATATCGCATGAAGCTTTTTGAATCCAGCGATAGTACTGTCCTGAATGTGCGGTTCAGGTCCCTTTGCCACTTACCTGAGCTTATCTGCTACAAAAATGACACGCCGCTCCAACAGGAGAGAAGCAAAGATCCTGATGATCTGACGAATGCTGAGGCACTTGAAAAGGCATTCAAAGTCCACATGCTCCAGGCGCGAGTCCATGGGCCGCCGCAGCTCAATGACCTGAACACATCCAACAGACATCAGTCAGCATCACTGGCCAGGGCTGACAGCACCAGGGCACTCAGCACCCCAGCCCAGGCCCTCCAGCACTGCTTTGGACTTTTCTGTTGGGGAGATGTAGAGAACAACCCCCATTCTCTTTCACAAACTGTGGCTGAAGGCACAGCCCTCCAGAGAAATGGCGTATTACACAATTCACAGTGAAGTCAGTTTTCTTCCCAGAATACAGTTGAGCACATTAAAACTACTGCCATTTCTGAGGAAAGCCCCCTGTCAGAGATGTAAAGGTTGGCTGAGTCAACAGTATGAAACAAGTAACAAACTGAGAACACTGGAACTGGAAGCTTGCATGGTCAAAACAGCCTTAAAGACAAGGTAGATTTGGTTATAAACTTAGCTAGCAAATCAAATTTACACCCAAATAGCCGCCAGGGACTGAATTTAAAGACCAGGCAAATTTAAACCCAAATTACTTCATTTACACTCTTCTATGATGCATAATTCACTACATAATGGTTAAAACTTTTTTTTGTCATAAAGATATGTACATATATATACTTAACTGGGGAGTCAGGACAAGGCCTAGATGGTGACTTGTGACATCCCTTTAAAGTCTAATTTTCATACTTCAGCCATGGCCTCAGGCCCTCTCCTTCCTTTTCTCAAATGCCTGTTGCTTGATTCGTTTATTATATCTTCCTTTTACTCTGCAACTGACATGCTCAGATGTGGAACTTGAAGGCGGAGGACAGAAAAAAGAAGAGGGAAAAATAACGTGAAGAAGAGAGTAACAGAGGGAGAAAAATATGAAGTGCAAGACAGCAAATGATGAAATACTGAGGAATCTGAGGAAACAGAAGGGAAAAGGTAAAAGTTGGCCAACTTGAAGCTGTGTTGAAATCTCTGAAGACGTATTAACAGGAACATATATACATCTCCTTCTGTCCATATGTCCCAAAAGGCCCGTCACTTTAATGCTTTAGACTGCTTTTAAGTTTTCAGGCACATGACACCACATTCCATGAGCATACTGTACGGAGTTTAAACTGAAGTAATCCTTACAAACTCCTCGCAAACACACTGTTTCAGAAATATGATCAAGACCAGAGCATACTGGAAACAAAACCAGTTCATACTAGCATAGTTGCACTATTGTTTGTGATCAGTAACAAAGGACTGTAAAAAGAAAGTCACTGTTAAAACAGTATTTGTGTACAGATTTGACTTTTCTAAGCTTGAAATACAGAAATGTTATGGTGCCAGAGTATTGGATACCCATTATTCAGCTGTTATCCCAAACAGCAGTAAAAATCATACTGTGTAGTGATGGTGTTCCATGATTACCTTCTCAAGGAATGCTGCCTGCCTACCTATTTCTCATATTCAGTAACGATGCCCACTTCCATTCCTTAGCATTTGGATTACAAGCTTGAATCACATTTATGTGCCAAGTCATGAGGAGCTGGTTTTACTGCAAAAATTCCAGTGCTAAAATCTCGCTGCGGGGTAGGATACAATGCAAGTTACGGCAGCTTTTACAAATGCCATGGATGTTTTCTGTTGCCTGGTAAAGCCTTCTGCTTCAGTCTGTTCATCACAAAGAAATATACTGTCTACTGCCCAATTAATCATCATCTTTGTTTAGGTCAGAGGAGCCACAATGGAAGGACAAGATTCTGTTCCTAATTAAGCCAGTGCATTCCATTTAAATAGCAAGTTTGTACTAGCATAGCAGAGCAAAGCTCAGGCAGAAGAGAGTTGTTTGTTTGTTTGGAATTATCTCAATGTTTTTCTCTGGGAGAGTTCAGAAGCTTGAGCAAAGACAGAGAAGTTGCAGATCCATAGTTCCCAGATATATTCACATCCAGACAGCATTATCAGATCTTCTCACTGTTATGCCAATCAGCCTTTCAATTTTCCTTTGCTTCTCCAGAAGAAACCACTTGGAACCTAAACATGTCTTGCAAGTCTCTTATACTAGGAGCCCTTTACATTTCATACCGAGTGACATTACAGGCCCAATCCATGGAAGTCAGTGGCATTACAATTGGAGAAAATATGATCCAATGTAAAAACAGTAATAGTGCTGTAAAACTAAACCTAAGGAGTGTAAAATAAGCCTAGAGGGGATTTTTTGCCTGCTTGCACTAACTGGGCCAAATTCTATTCCTATCTGCAGCAATTAATTTCTTCTATATGCTTGCCCATGTGAGTGGAGCTATTATATACTTACATAAGGAAATGCAGAGAGCAGAATTTGACATGGCAAACAGCTAGCAAGCCTCAAGTTACAAAAAACACTTTTAAGCAAGGCACCGACATTGCGACTTTCCAGTAAGACGTATGTTGTCTAATGCTAGGCTTCTAGCTACGTGAGTCAGTAAAAGGAGGAAATTAAATCTATTATGTGTGCGCACACACACAAAAACTTCTATATGATATGCTTTTCCAAATACAGACTATTTCGAGGGGCATTTAAAGGATATCTACTGCCAAAAAGCCTTTAAACACTGCTGATCGCTCCTCCTACTAAGACCAGGACTAACAATAATGAGGTTTGCAATAACAACCAGCTGCTGGACTGTTCAAGTACAGTCAGCATGGGAAACGTCTTTATCACTGTGATAAAGCCCAGCAACACTGTAGTTTGTTACTCACACCAGGCCAGGCATAGTAAGACATTTGTGTTGTGGTTTCTTCTTAAACACAACTTATTAATAAATGCAACAATGATGCAGCTCCTGAACTGCTCATTTGGAGGTTGTGCCACCTTCACATGCCTTGCAGCATCTGTATGTCTCCTCCTGTTTTGATTTTGCTGTTTGATATTTACGGTTGGTTTTTACCTCATTTCCAGCTCCAGGCAGAAAGGTTTTGACTTTGATTGTCTTTCCAGGTGCAGGAAAAGGAGATTCCATCAGGCTCCTCATAAACGGATAAACCAGGGCAGCAGATATTCCCCTTCTCCTTTCAACTTCATCCAGGATCTGATCCATTAGTAAGACATAAGAGAGAAAGAGACCAAACAAGTCAGCACCATATACACTTCTGAAGCATCTTTTGACCCACATGTGCCTGAACACATGGCAGATCTAATTCTCCTCTGCTATGCATTTCTTCACTACCATTAAAGCCACAGGATTTGACTGTACTCTAAAAATGGTTTTCTAGTTACAAAAAGGAGCCTGTTTGTGAATGCAGTTAACACAGAGACAAGGAAGGAATAACAGATCTGGAAAGGAGAAAGAAGACTCAGCACGGCAAAAGGGATCCATATTGTTGGGATTTTGCCTGAACAACAGGGTGAACTAGAGGAAGAAAAGGTCAAGAAAAATCCCATGATCACAGGCCAGGTCAGCATCATGTCTCAGTGGTATATCTTGAAATTTGTATCAAGGAGATATACCTTATTCTGTCTTAGGCACCTCTTCTATTTCAACAAGAGAAGCAATCCTGCCACACTATGATTCCAGCAGAAGTCCAGCAGGAAAGAGCTTCTGGAATAATCCTGACTGTGGCAGCAGCAGTTACGTTGCAGTCTGTGCTGAGCTGGAGCCAGCCACAAGCAGCATCATGAAGCACTCCCAGCTGTTTACACTGGGTGCCTGCATTAAGGTCATTTTACTGGTTGACATGATGCAGAGCAGGCAATGTAGTTTTGAAATAAGCAGATGGAACTTCTTACAGATAGAGAGGACTATTATTTTCTTCTCTCTGGCCACATGGGCCAGCATAAATTAGATCACAGCTTAGTTTTCCCACATTAGACAGACCATATAGATGATAAAACTAAACAAGATGGGAAAACAAGCTTCAAAGCAGTTAGTGTTTTGACCTGAAATGGTGATCTCTTAACCACCACTCAAGAGCAAAAGGCCATACAAGAGTTAGTGGGTCTGAGGTATTTTCCGTTGTTTCTCTTGGAAATGCTTTTCACTGAAACAGAACATTAAAAGATACTTAAGCACAAGCTGGTGACCTACAACAGTGGCTAGTGACACCAAATGCCAACAGAGGCATTCACTGGTGCATAGTTTCCCCTTCCTCCTTGCAACACAGTAAAGACCTAACTAAAGCAAGGCTGACTATATACATAACTTGCATTCCAGTCCGTGGAAGTGGCAGATAGCCATAAATGAAGATATCAGTTTCATTCTTGATGTAATTTGCAGCTCAATGACTATCCTCACCAAAACCAAGCCAGCTGCCCAAACAGGAAGTAGTAATGAACCGAGGCTATGCCCTGGGTGCTCCTACACACTGCCCGCCTCCAGCTATAATATGCCTAACACATAATCTCCTTTCCTGCAGTCACTATTTGATGTTTCATGTTGCTGGAGTAGGGGGCCCTGTGTGTGCCATATCACTGTCCCAGCAACCTTCACAACACAAATAAAAAGGAGTATTTATACTGGATAAAAGTTGAACAGAGATCTCAGGAGATAAAATGGTCAAAAACATCTGTTGAAACCATGACCAAATGAACTGGCTGGAAGTAAAGATATCTGTGGTTCTCAAGCATGTCTTAGCAGTAGGTATTACAACAGTGACCATAAAAGGCTTTGAGGAAGATGAAAATAATGCAGGCCATCAGAAATATGATGCTAAATGTTTTAAAACAGGGGACTCCTTTTGCTTTTCTGATAAATAATTTCCAAGGTTTAATATCTCGTTGCCTTTCATCACTTGCAGTTTTTTGTAAAGACAATTGTTTCTTGTTTTGACTATCTGACATAGTGCACCGTGTTGATTGTTTTCCTCTCTTTCACTGGATTTATCTATTAGGACAGCCCAGGTTCCTCTTACTAGGCTGGAAGAGACTGTCTCAGTTTTCAAGAACTTCTGTCACTGTCCAGACCACAACAATCTCCAAAACCAAGAGGGATGCAAAGGCTCAAACTGCCTCTTCCATTTAACAACTGTTTCATCCCTCCAACCCGTTTCCAAATGCAGTGCTTGGAGTGTGTGCTAAAGAGCCTTGCTAAATCCAGCCCAGGGCTGAATTCAGCTCTGCATTCTGCCAAACACCCTTCTCCCACTCTGGTGTTGGCACCATCAGGCGGGAGGTGACAGTACCACTGTTGACAGACTCCAGTGCAGATGGGGTCCTTTTGTGGCCCATGAGCCAATGAGTTGAAAAATAGTGCAGGTATGTTACAGCCCCATTTGGGGCCTGATAAGAAACTAAGTGGGAGCCTTCCTCCCTGCTCTGAGCAAGGATTTGAGGGATGTGTGACCAGGGCCTGCTTGCCACAATTCCTGGGAATAGCTCCTGCTGAAGCAGGTGAAATCACACCCACCTGCCAACCTTAGATTCACTTTGGTTGCGAAAAACAAAAGGAAGACACTTTTTTCAAGTTAGAATGAACTGGGAAAACAGATGATTTGCAGTTTGGTGCAGTGACCTTCCTTGTCTGGCTTCATACCTCTGCTGCAGTGACAGTTGGCTGTAAGGAGGACAGTTTGGGTTTTTTTCCATTTTTAACCCTCTCCCAAGTTTTCTTTTGAAAAATAGTGCACTATCAAAATTAGATAAAAGCATAAAAGCCTCAGGACATGTCTCCACACCACAAGCTTGGTGAGCTGTTTTATCCTCCCAGAACAATGCATTCCATTTCACTCACAGATATCTGTGTTTAGATACATATTTTGCCTAAGAGACAGTTATGAACCCTTGATTTCAGAGCTTAATGAAAGATGTCAGAAGCAGAATTGCTACTATTGCAACTATTGCAAGCCATTGTTTTTCTTCACATAGGATTTGTGCTAAAGTTTTATCTAGAAAAGCTTGAAACCTGCTTTGAAGATAACATTCTGTATGATTAATAGTTCATATGAATAATACACTATGATATTATTAACTTCAATGATTTATGTTCTTTTCAGCTTTATTCCTATACAAATGAAAGCAACAAAAAAAAATCTATGTAAGTTCTGTGAGATTTCCCATATCTAAAGTGAAAACCTCTGGCAAATAAAAATGACATCTCTATGAACACTACTGAAACTGGAAAGGGGAAGGCAGGCATTTGATTTTACACATATCGTAGTTCTCCACAGATGACCAGCAAATCCTGTATGATACTCTGAGATACCCCCTGGGTTTTACAGGACATACTTTCAGATGACTAGGAGGTCCTGGCAGCCAGAGAGATATTTCAAATGGTAATCAATCAAAAATGTTTTTAATAGTTAATTTTAATAAATTCTTGCCTTACAAAGGAAGAAACCTTGTGGCTCTGGAACCGACTGGCAGTTAACTGTTCCTGTGCCTATTCATTCCCCCTGTATAGCTGCAATGTCCTGCTTACTGTCTCAAAAATCTTGTGTCAAGAAATGTATTATTTAGGTAAACCCTATCAGCATACAATGCAGCTTTGGATTCATTAATGTGGAGGACAACTAAAAGATTATCCATGCTTTCCTAGCCTCCTAGGATGAAAAATCATGTCAACAGAGTTGAGCATATAGAATTCACTTATCAAATAATCTTTTTGCTTAACTTCATCATTCCACAGGGTATTGGAGTAAAAGTGGTACTGGCCCATCATTCAAACAGTGGATGCCAAGAATTACAACTCAGCACAGAAAGGCTTTAGAAAACAATGGAAAAACCTTCAGTCAGCCAGATCATACAGACACCCAGATGTTTTTTGAATCAAGTTGTGCCTCAGTTAAAGAAGTAATAAGACATTTGTTGATGAACCCAATAATAGGGATGGAATATCCAAAACAGCAACTGTAAAATAGAGTTATCTCCCATCAAAGGAAGAAATTCTTCTCGTCTGGCTCATACTGCAGATGTGTCTCAGTAAACAATCAAATCAAAAATCTCCTTACCTTGGAAAATAAGTCAAAGCACCCCAGCCGGCTGATGACACAGTAAACTTCAGGTAGGCGAGGGCCTTTTCCACTTGGCTGATAACAGTAAAAAGGAGATTGATATTAGATATTAGTTTGGAGTCATAAGGAAATACACTTCTCTCTCTAATCACACAGTTGGCCATCATGTGACATCTTTCACTATCCATTTCTCCATCAAAATAGCTACTCTTGGAAAAGCATTGCGTTTCTTCCATAAGACAGGAAGCTAAAAAGCATGAATAGTGCTTATCCGCTTTGGAAATCACAGCGCATTGGAGCTGTATTCCAATGCTGCTCCAGCTTGCAGCCATAAAAGCACATTTAACTGTGACTGTAACTCATGCCTGTGCTATCATCGTCCTCTGCTGCTGCTGCAGCATGAGGAGTGAGGCCACCCTGGGGCCATGTGCTGAAAGATGAGAACTACAGTACTATTTATGATGGCTTTAGTTCCCCACTCACTCCATGATGTTCAGAGAGAGCTCAACTTACAGAAAGCGACCACATAGACCTAAAAAAAGGCAAGCTGCATGAGCTAAATCATTAACTTCCTCAGATTAATGCATGATAAACATCAAACTCATAAATACTAGCAAGTATGAATCAATGATATGCATCCCTCCTCAACAACACCCTCCCCTCCCCCCCCAAAAAAAACCAACCTGTGTAAAGACCATCCTGAATAACCATGCTATTGAAGCTATTTTCTAGAGAAGCATATGGTTTAGATAGGCATGACTGATGTGTATTCCCTCAGCATACTGGACTCTGCAACCCTGCCTATACCTAGACAGTAAAGGCCCATCAGCACTGTCTGTGAAGGAAGGGTACAGCTGCTGCCTGGATTCAGCTTGTTTACTGGAAAAAAAAGTAGAATTAGGTCAATGCTGAGCACTGGAGCAAAACCATCCTCACAGGCAAGGTCCTTAGAGCAGAGAGCTGGTCTGTCTGTGTCCTGCATGGATACAGCATGCACAGATGGCAGTGACATCCATGCACTTCCAGCTTCCCACTTTAATAAGCTGCAATGCAGCATTCCTGTGTTGTGTAGTTGCAACTAATTGCACCAGATCAGCAGGCACACACTTCCTAGGGGCTGTTATTTTAAAAAGGCAGCTTGTTGACTTCAAATGTAGTCACATTTAGTCCCAAGATACAATACAGGCAAGTCCCAGTCATGTCTCAACCAAGAGCTATGTCCATCAGCACAGAACTGCTGCAGGTACAATAGCAAACCTCAGTACCCAGCAACAAAAAGCTGAAACTGGGGTATGAGACAGCAGGCAAGGCTGACAACCTCCTCGAATCTCGTGAAGCCAGATATGCTTGTGCAGCATGGAGTGAAGAATGGCTTTGAAAGGATCACTTGGCATCACAGCCTCTTTGTGCAGCTGTACATTACTGGTACACAGCAGTGACAGAATCCTCTCAACTAATAATGAATGATAAAGGAGCTCAGTCACTGTTTCCATCAACTTCTGCCCACTTGTACATTTAGCCAAAGTGTCTGACCATCTCCCCTGCATCCACATAGGCAGCCAGTATATTTTTCTTCGTCTAATCATTAGACTCAGCTGATACAGTGATTAACTTCCCCATGGTGTGTTTGACATTTACATGCCACACAGATGTCAAATCAAGAGAAACTGAGGGGTAGCTGTGTTTTTTAAATGCGAATATTGCAATCCAGACTTGGGCAGTCAGCAGGTGTCTGCCTGTTACAATAAAGACCACAAAAAATACTAAAGCTAAGTGAATACAGATGAGTCTATTTCTGGATCCAAACCTGCTCACTACACGTCACATCTCTGAAAAAGCAGAGCCCTTTTTTGTCCATATTAGGTATAAAACCCTTTCTAAAGGCACTGAGTGATTATATCAAGCATGTGGGATTTTGGTTAAAATCATTGTGTCAAATCTGCAGGAATGCCGAAACCATGCCAGGAGCCTTGGATAGCTCCCAACCAAAAGCTGTCTCACTGAGTGCCAGTAAAAACATCACATTCCTGGGTCATCTATAAGACCAGAAACAATAACTGCTTAGCTCTTACTCAAAGATTCACCTTTATAAAATAACATTGCTCCCAAACATTTTAAAGGCTCATGTCTCTGAGAGCTGGGATTCTTCCCTCCTCACATTCATCGTATAGGACATCCTTTCCTGTTATTTCAGGAACCTTTTCCTGCAAGCAGCACAGCCTCCCAGATGCACACAAATCAAAGAGGCAGCAAGCAAAAGCCTCAGGCAGAGCCACTCTGAGGGGCAAGACTTCTCAAATTTCCAACACTGGCAACTCTTCACATAACTTCCTCTCTCAGCCATTAGTTTACACCTCAAAGATGGATCCAAAACACCTGCTTATTGTGCTTTAGTTTGCTTCTTTCCTAGTAAAACATCATATAGGAGATGATGCTTCTTCCTTCTCTGCCTGGACTCATCTCTCTTCACTTGGGGAGACTTGGGCACAGGGTCTGGCCAACAGTACTGTTTTAACGTCTTTTCCCAAAAGAGAGAGCTTCAATTTGCAGGCTGTGCTCTACACGGTAGCTACAAAGCCTTGGAAACATGTCCTCCAAAGCTCACTCTTCCATGGGATGAATAGGTCCAATTCAGGGAGCTGTATGGTAAAGTGGCATAGATGAGAGGCATCTGAGTGACTCTGCCTTGTTGCACTGTATTCCTTCTGGAAGAGGGATGGAGGGGACGACGTTTTGTTTTGTTTTCAGTTTGTTTTTATGGAGACAAGGATATTTTCAGCCTTAGTCGAGTATCAGGAATGAAAATGTTAATGAGTTTTGTGGATAACAAGACAGTTTCCCAAAAGGATGAATATGAGATGACAAGAACCTGGCTACAGAATGGAGGAGACTAGATCTGCATCAGGGCTGGCCTGCAAGTGGCTAAGGACAGTCTTTTTTACAGTGAGTGTAATCTGAAGTTCACTGACTAAAGCCCACTCCAAAACCTGCTTTGGCAGGAGAAACAAAAGGCGTTTGCTCCAAAAATAAGCCTACCACTTTTTTCTTTCAAATCACACCTCCCTGCCCATCTGTTTGAAATCTAGGGGAGCCTTCAGAGATCTCCTCCTAATCTGGCATAGCAGTGAGAGTCTCTGAGATACTGCACACGTCCACTTTTAAAGCAAGGCTGGCTGTCCCTGCAGTGCACATACTCACCAGCCATTCAGACACACAACACAGGGGTATGAGTGCTTTTAAGATACTGGGGAGGCTGTGGGGTATCAGGAAAGTTCCTGGATTCACAGCTCCAGAAATAACTGGAGAATGCTAGCTCCAGCATGTTGACATCAAGAGGAAGCAAAGTAGTGGGGACCAAACACAATGTTTTTCCTCCTGGATTTCTCCTACTTGCTTCTCCTACCTACCTGAGGATATGCTGTGTTGAGAGGAAATGCAGCAAAAACAGACCTACCAAACAGCAAAAAAGAGAAACATGCACCATAGTCCCACCTGCCATCTCAAAGAAGCAGGAGTGCAGCAAGAAACAAACCGACTTCAATATGAAGACTCCAGAAAAGCTGCACCCTTCCTGCCCAAAGTGGGATGGGACTTCTCACCTGAGATCTTCTAAATAATTCTTCAGAGAGCAATATTTGGAAAACCAGAGGGAGCAGTAAGGGCTGCCCCAAGCCCAGGTGAAAAAGGGCCATCAAAAATGCACAACAGCAGCTGAGTTTCCTAAAGGAATTGGCCTTTGAAAGGCACATGCATTAGCTCTGCATAAGCCTCTAAAACCTGGGGCTCCCTTTGAGACCAGAACTGTAGATGATCCAGCTGCAATTAACCCTAACAAGAGCAATGATCATGTAACAGAGACAGTACATAGAAATATTTAACTCTAAATGACAATGCAAATGCCATTTTCACACACCCATTGTGTGATGTTTGTTCTGTTCTGCAGGGGAGTGAAAAGGACACTGTTCTTATCTTACCTGGCTCTAGAATCATTTTGATCTTGGAACAATGAAAGATGTAGATTCAGTCCAAAGCTTAAACAGGGAAACGGTATTCCTGAATAACCTCCCAGCACATTTCTCCTGCTCAGTCATATTAGTCACACACAAGCTGATGGGGTGCATAGCTTCAATGGATGATATCAAGAAGTTGGAGGAGATGCCTCCCATGAGCATTTTTCTGCATATACTAGATAAGGGTTGGGGGTTTCAGAAAGAGATACAGACATACTGAAAATCCATCATGGCCCCTTCTTGGGAAGTCTGCTCTTCTGTTACTGGCTTAATTTGAACAGTGACAGACCTCAGCAGAGGCTGAGAAATAGGTTTGCAGGGTATTTTGTCAGGTCAGATCACCATTCCTTTAAACTCTCTTAAGCCTACCTAGTCACATCCTCATAGCCACACAAGCCCTAGCCTCACCAGCAAGCCAACATACCCAGAACAGAGATGTTCCTTAATGGTGTCAGGAATCAGAACAATTCAAATGTTAGGAGCCTAAAATAAATACGTCAGTCACAAGCCAGCTGCTGTGGCAACTCCTGATCCCTTGTTAGGGCAAATCCAAATTCAAACCAAGAGAAAACTGTGGGTGTTTTAAATCCAAAATCTTGTCTTAAAGTCACCTTGTGATATGCGAAGCATTAGCTTTTAATGCCAGAGCACTCAATGTGCACAGGGCTACCAAAGGTGCTTGGGGGAAGCAGGATGGAGGGAAAGAACCAAGGGGAAGAAAAGGTTTTCCAATTAGATTTTTTAAGTTCCATAAACATTAGTCTTCATCCCACAGAAGTTGCTTCACAGTGTAACGAATTCTCTTCTCCTGTCCCAGCAAATGCAGGATGAACTAGTCCCACCTAACAACTGGTTTTCTTTTTAATGTACACACTTCATGTTCGGGCACCTGCTCCTCCACTGACTCCTGGGCCTGACTTGTCTTAGCCTAGAAAAGTGGTGGAGTAGCATTTTTTATGTGAGCAGGAAGAGAGAGATAAGAAAGGGTGAAAGAGACCCTGAAAATTTTAGTCTTATTTATGCAAGTACAAAGTTACCAGCCAAGAAATCCTGGCATTGTCAGGCTTTTTGCTCTGAGAACTGGGTCTTCTCAGATATCTCCCTTATATGATTTCTATGTGTGTTTCCTACTATTCCCATTAACCAGCTGCAGTGATGAACTGCAGGACATTGTTTTGAGGATGCAGTAACTTATACTCCATTATTGTCCCACTAGCTGTAACCAGCACCCCTCAGCATCTGCAGCAACTCCCATAGCAGTAAAGCCCAAGATGCTTATGAAGACCCTGTAAAGAGCAGCTTACATGGTATGACTCCTTGGGGACAGAGACTGGCACAGCTGTGGACCCCTGCCATAAGGTCACTGAGAGCCTAGGCTGCTGAGCAGCTGCACTGGATTCAAGCATCTCCTAAAGGATACAGGCCTGGGGTCTCTCTGGCTGTCTACGCCCTTTTTCTGGGCTTCAGAGGCCATTCATGGCCTCCCAGTAAGGAAAGTTTTGCAGTTTTCCTAATCCTGGTGGGTCTCACAGCTGAGGCTCTGTCAGCAGAAACCCACTGAGAAAGTCCCTGCTTTCACCACTGTGATCCTCATATATTCACTGTGCCCTTACTCGCACAAGCCTACGGGATTGCACAGGTAAAGACCTAAGACTTCAGTCACACACTTTAGTAAGCAATTTTTAAGGTATTAAATCAAGGCAATTAGTAAAATGAAACTATACACTAAGCCAAATTTAAAATCTGTATTTTTCAAGGAACGCTCAGCTTCGCCCCTTTTTGCTCCCTACTGTGTGCTCCTGCTGTTCCTGTGCTCTTGCTCTCCCTTCTGCCCCTATGAGGTTGCTGCCCCATAGCACTGGGGGAATTGTAATGTACACTGGAGAGGGCTTTGACTGGTGAGGTGAGGCTAAGCCCTTGGCAGGAACTGCTCAAATTATCTTTGCTGCTGCTATGTGCATACTGCAGAGCCGCAACCCAAGAACTGCTCCAGAAAAGAGCCTATCAAGTGGATGGGTTAATTAGTGTGGAAAAGAAAGTTAAATTCATCTGAGTTATTAAAGAAAAATGTCTTACTTGCAGCAAAATATCTTAGTAGTGAGAGTTAATATCTCTACTATATATAGGCCCATTTCCTTTTGTATGAAGATGCATACTTCTCACATCAAGTCACTAGGAAAGCTGTTACAGGATTGCCTTGGAGGTATCAAGATGTAACTGGAAACTTGCTATCTATAGAAGTGCAGGCAGTTTGCTGTGGTACAATAGGTTACATTCCATTCTAATCCCCTTCCAAAATGAAACAAAAAAATATGAATACATATAAAGGGGATACTGCACAGGATCTCCAGTACAAACAGAACGTAATTGTCACTGTATCCCTTGAGGTAGTTTTTCAGGGTTTTAGCACACACCGCCCAAAAAGGGGGTCTGGAAGAACGTGAAATCTGAAGGCAGAAAAGAAAAAGTAGAGCAGTTTGCTCATATCACAACATGCCAAAGGGGAGCAAGGCTGACAAAAAGTAATTGTTTCATAAACAAAGGACTTGGAGCACCAGCCTCCACAAAGACACAGGTAGCCATCTCCCCAGGATCAGGCTGGTTGGCTCATCCAGCCATGGAGCTGAGGACTGCCAAGTGCTCTGGAAGGTGTGACACCTCCAGCTGGGTATTACAAGAGTGTTGCTAGCCAGGACAGCTGGGGAGTATTTTCTGAGGAATTAGCCTCACAGCAGTTGGCTTGTCGTGAAGCAGAGCAGTTTGTGCTGATTTTAGGGTTTCCTTATGGCTCTATATTATAACTGTGGCCCCACCTTTCTCTCATGTTTGCCAAAAACTGCATGTAGTTCCCAAATTAAAGTTGTTCAGATTGGATTTGACAGAACTTGTGGGTCAGGAATGGGGCTAACCAGAGAAGATGCCATGTGCTTCCAGACATCAGAGCCACCCTGACTGAATCTCTCAAAAACCGCTCAGGAAACTGAACACCCAAACACAAAAATGTGTTTTAGAGCCCAAGCCTCTGGCATACAAACAGTACCTGCAGAATTTACCTGCTCCTCGTTGCTGTACAAATTTATATTTGCATATACAAAATAAAAAAGCATGGATGTGACTGTAAACAGAAATGCCATACTGAGGTACGAAACACTGAAAGTGTTCCACCCGTACGTCAACATTTGCAGAGGACAAGAAGCTGTTATGCTTTGTGAGCACAACTGAACCCTATGGAGAAAGCTCTTCAGGTAACAACCCCAGTTCCACCATTTCTCCCAGCAGGACAGGAAGAGGTTGCAGGATCCAAACAACAGTAGATCTCTGCTACTTATGCTGTTTCTCCAGATAAACAAATGTTGAGATGTTCCTCTGCAGCTTCCAAAATCTTCTGTCTTTCTAAGCCTCAGACTGTACCAGTTTTGCTCTCAGAAGGCCACAGAAAGGGACAAACCGGTAAAGTACAGGAGTATCCCTCCAGCTCCTGAGGGGCAGGTAGGTTGTACCAGTGAGATGAGACATGTCGGCTTCTGCATGTCAGGTTTTGATACCAGATGAAACATCCTGATTTAAGTGATCTCCAGAGACAGCAGTAGATCAGCTTTATGACTAGATTTGTAATCATTAGCTAGACTTAAAAAGTATTTATTTTTCCCATTTTTAAATTATTTTTTTGCTATCTGGTTGATGGAGTTTCACCATAGCCAAAAATCTTCAATCTCCAAAAACAAAATACCATTTATATAAAAGTATGTAGTGTTCATTGAATTCTGTTCCTAGTATTCCCTACTATGCTAACATATCTTCTGCACCAGCTGAAACTCAGTGTTCTATTTTTGGGTCGTCTTTAATGAAGGGTGGATTTCACTGAGCCTTAAGTGAGTTAAACAAAAAGCCTATGGTAGTCCTTCACTGACAAGCTAATTCAGCATTCCTGTGCATACTTCTTTTTTATTGTTGCTGATTATTTCAGCCTCAGTCTGGTCCAGGATCAACTGTTTTGCATTTCACAAATGTAAGCTCTATGCATGATTCTAAACTTGCCAATGTTCTCAGAAATGTAAAATTCTTAAACCACCTTTACCTGGTGGTGAAAACATTCCATAATTTAATTCTAGCAAACACTTTCTGGGATTTGGTTATTTTTTCAAGATATACCTTATTACCCTTTTAAATGACCTCACATTAAAAAGTAATTGAATTGTACTGCTGCCCTACATCTTGTTACGCTTGTTTATACCAGCAAGTACACCTTCTAGGTGCTCCTCTTGCTTGTCTCTGAATCACCCCCTGACCAACCCCAGATTTACTGCAACACAAGCCTTCACTGACATTTTGTTTTCATCTATAAACCACGTTGTGGCCTACACTTACACACTGTGTTATACAGAGTGAGTCTCTGTGATGCTACCTGTGGCAAATACCGCCCACAGAACTGATAAACAAGTTGTCTGTTATGTTAGTTTAAAAGAAGCTTTTTACAAATAGAGGAACCACACACAGCAAAACCTCCCAGACAGAGCATCTGTTGTCTGCACGACAAGGAGCTTTAACATAGACAAAGAGTAGGGTCAGGTACAGGCAGCACACAGGATGGTGCTGTTCTAATAACAGCAAATTGCTCTATTGAAAGGCACTGAAAGCTACTGAAGGCAGGTGTGCCTGCTTGGAAAGATGGGAAATCATGCCAGAGAGAGAAGGAAGGGGAAAGTGCCAGTGTCACTTTCTCTTAGATAGGGGGTTCTATTTACAATCGGCGATGCTGCTGCAGACATTTATTTTGCAGAGAGCATGCAAAAGGCTCCTGCAGAATCCCATACCTGTAAAAGCGCTCCAGCCAAGTGTAGACAACTGTCATGTGAACAGCACAGGAGCCATGGCTCTCCACCTAGTCACTCACAACCAGCTCCAAGCCTATCCGAGAGGTGATGGGCACAGGCCAGTGCAGGAACAACCAACTGCTTTATGCTTTGCTGCCATCGAGCAGGTCTGCAGGGCAGACACCATAATCCCTGTTTGTGAGGTGCTTCACCTGCCTTACTACACTTTGTGGCCTTTGTGCAGTCCTTCCCTCAACACACGCACACTGACATGTTCTCAGTTTATCAGGTGACCAGTGATTTTCCAGGCGATGAGATAAAACTGTCTGATAGTCTAAGTCTTGTCCTCGACCATCGCTGGTCGTGAAAACTGAAAAGAAGCCTGAGGACCTAGACTTCCCAGCACTGGCACCAGCTTATTGCATGGTCCTGAGCAAATAGTTATGGTGGCATGCTCTCGATCACCACTGTCCTCCAACCTGGCAGGGTGGCTTATTTACTTACCTCATGGACCTGCTGCAGACTGATTAAGCAGTGTTGGCAGAGTACTTTGGAGATGTAAGCAGCTGTCCAGGAGATAAACACTATTCACAAATGTTTAGAATACCACATTCGCCTTTGTTTGCAGTGTTGTAGTATTTCTCATTCTGCTTGAAAGCATTTAATATAAAGAATTTAAAAAGTAAGTGCTCACACAAGAAACTTTTCATGTTCTTATGAATCTTCTGCAAGATGGGATGCTTTTGACTGAGAGAGCCATTACAAATTATTTACTCGAGCTTCTGAATTTCAGAGTGAGTAACTCCGTTTTCTTTTAAAACCATGAGAGACACCCTCACAGTTCAGGCTATAGTTTGGAAATATTGTTTAACAGAATTCTGTGTTTTGAGATGAAGCTGATGTACTTACCAACAGCCTCCTGCAATAACCAAACCGCCGGCTCCCATCTTCCCCAGTCAGCATGAAAGAGAAGGTCTCACTAGAAGAAAATAAATTTCCTGGTCTTAGTATCAGAACTACAGCATAGCTATGAGACACATCATCTAGAAAAGGATATTGCTTTATCCAGTGAGAGGTTCGACCCACTGGAGGGTCTTCCCTCCCTTTGCCCATCATCTGGAAATACTCTGTGGACAAATTCAATCAGCTGTAGGGCAAAAATATCTGCATAGCTGTGGACAACCTAGCTATCCTCTTGTAAGAAGAGAGGAGTGCTGGATTTCAGTGACATGGCAGGCTCTTTTACTGCAGAAGGAGTGCAAGAAGCAGATTTGGAGGGCACTATTCAAATGCTGTATCTCTCAGCTTTTGGTAGATCCTGTCTTTGGACTGTGCTTTGTTCTTAAAGGGAGAATCTTAGATTCTCCAAGATCAGAGAAAATTTCTAATCCGTAAACAACACAGATTTCCAAAATCCAGCTCATTTTCTAACTCTGCCTTGAAAAAGTAATATTTGTGACAGAGAAGTAAACAGAGCTTGAGGCTACATTTACAGCACAGGTAAAGGGATGGGTCTGTGAATTTGCACCCAGACTGATAAACATTCCTGACTGCTTTTCAAGTATTAAATGACATTACATAAACCACTTTTTCTTTGTGCTGGATACCAGGGTTTATATAATTATAGCTATATATGGGAGGAATATCTTGCTTCACAAACATGGGCTCATGAAAGGGAATAGCAGCAGAAGAGGTGAAATGCTGTGTAGGCAGGGCTGTGTGCTTCTCATACCAGTGTTGCCAAACAGTTGTCAGCTTCTCCTTCATTGTTTTCAATAACTCACTATTCAGGTGCTTCCATGTACTGAATAATACAGCCAAGCAACAAAGAACAGAACATAAAATCATAAAATCATAGCAGAGTTAGGGTTGGAAAGGACCTTAAGATCATCCAGTTCCAATCCCCCTGCCATGGGCAGGGACACCTCACACTAAACC
>JAOEHY010050609.1:13983-29714 GCA_025447955.1 Psilopsiagon aurifrons
AGCATGAGGCTCCAAAAGTCCTTGGCCAGACCAAACATCACTAAGCCATAACTAAAAACATTGGTGTTATCAGTACTGTTCCCAGGTTGAAAGTCAAACACAGTGCTGCACCAGCTACCAAGAAGGAGAAAAATGACTGCTACTGCTGAACCCGGGACACCTGGGAAGGCTAAACTTCCTGGGAAGCCCTTTTATTGGTGAATTAACCTGTATGTTTCTCATGTGGAGATTGTCCAGCAGGTCCATCTGAATGTAAAAGGCTACCACCCTGGCAGGATGCCAATGTGGTTCTTGGATGGAGGTGCTGGGGAGATGCTGCCTATGTCTCCTTGCGGCAACCAGAGCCTTTGGCTAGCTGTTTGGAGATACCAAGGAAGAAAACAGGATCAGGGATAACTAGTTCCCGAGGGGGCTTTTGCTCAGCCTTCTGTGTCATAAGCTGGTTGTTGTAAAACAGTCTTAATGGGTGATGAGCAGCAAGTCCCCAGGCTTGCAGGGTAGTGGGCAAGAGCAGTGGAGTCAGCTAACTCACTTCCCTGGTTCATATAGCTGGCAAAAAGTGGGGATATGTCACATGAAATAGAGCAGCTGATCACAACAGGGTTGTTGATCTTCCCTCAATACTGGCTCCATTAAGTTGCCAGTTAAAGCAGCATGGGCTGAAGTTCCATATATGGGTTAGGTTGTCCAGATGTTTGCCACTTTAGGCTCTATATACCTAACATTGCTTTAAGTGCTGTGATTTTAATTTTACCTCAGTCTCTCTGGGTACATCTATGTTGGTAAACTAAATAGGGCCAGGGCACAGGCTCAAGTGTAATTGTCATTTGTGTGATCTTTGCATGCTCCTGGGCAGGGTTTGGGCTGAGGGTTTTCCCTGAACCATGCCCAGGTGTGGAGGCATGTGTCCATCTGGAGGCAGGATGGACAGAAATCATTCAATTACAGAATCATGGAATTATTAGAGTTGGAAGGGACCTTGAAGATCATCCAGTTCCAACCCCCAGCCACGGGCAGGGATGCCTTCCACTAGACCAGGTTGGTCAAAGCCCCATTTAGCCTGGCCTGGAACACGTCTCTTGGAGAAAGAGTTTGGGTATGTAGGTGGGAACTACACTGTCGCATAGAGTTGGGACTGTAGCATAGAGTTGGGACTTCCTAAATTCTGTTGACTGGTATAATATATTTACTAAGGTGAAGAGCCTTTTTGATGTTTTGTTTTGGTTTTTTTTGGATGCCTGGAGCTCACAAGCATGTGTATGTACATACAGATATATGATATGAGATGGCAGAGCTGTTTTCTGCTCCATAAGGAAGTGCAGTGGTGGGGATCAGGCTTGCCTTCCTTTTGTGTCACAGCAGGGATTAAAGAGCCACCCCACTGGGGGAGGTGGAAAGGGTCCTGTATGCAGGCTGCTGTCCTAAACTATGCCTTGATAGCTTGGTGCTTATAGCTGCCTCATCAGTGCTAAAGGTGGGATTTCAGGTCTCAGACAGGGGAGGGGGTTGAACTGCAGATGTCTGTGTTTAAGGCAGATGCTTTAACCACTGAGCCATTGAACGGAATGAGAATGATGCTTTTGAACTGCTTAAGGGGAAGAGGTAAAAGCAGCTCCCCCTTTTTTATTGCTCTTGGCAGAGGGGAAAGGAGATAAAATGAAGAACAAACTGGTAGGGAGAGCACTCCTGTGAAGCTGACATGACCATTTTACCTCCCCACAGAGAGCCACATTTTAGGATTGGTTCCTCTTTGCAGCACTTTGCAGGCTGAAGCAGGACTCCTGCCTGCCCAGCATCCCTCCTCCCGGGATGCCTTGAGGTGCTGTGTGCCAGCTGGGAGCAAGGGAAGCGTACTGCCGTGGGCCATGTTCCCTGGTGCGTGTTCCCACCTTCTGCAAATGCTGAATCATCTTTCATGATCTAATCTGTGCTTAATAACTATGAGTATTAAAACTCGTTTGCACAGGGTTTCAAAAGTGGTGTATAACTCCAGGCTCATGTGATTTTTATTTTTTTGACCATAATTTTTCTGCTGTTAATGTTAATTCCTCCTTAATAAACCTGAGATGATTCTGTTACTTGTCCAGGGCTAATTCAGAGGCTTTGTAGGTGCTTTCATAAAATACTGGTGGGGTTTCACACACCCCCCCCCCCCCTTTTGGTACTGTATTCATTTCTGACACAGTTCCATGAAATTGATGAAATTAACTTTTCTTGATCCAAGAGATTAAACGTGGCTGTAAATTTTTAAGCAGAACCTGTTGCTGCAATTCCCCATCAAAGAAAATCATGTGGACTTGAATGAGTAAAGACTTAGGAAGAGCGTTCTCCTGAGGAAGCTGATTAGTTAATACTTAAGTAATATCTTTTTCTTTCCTCTCCCCCTGCATCTCCAAACCCGAAACAACACAAATGATTCCTAGATCAAAAGAACGCTTGAGTCCCTTTTATCGGACAAATATCACAAATGGTAGGCTCTTAATGTTCACTTGAGTAACAGCTCGAGCTTTCATGATTCCTTTAATAAACTTAAAGTAGGTCATAATACCCACCATAGCATCCTTAAACTCGTATAAATCTTGGTTTCTAGAGTTTTAATTACAGTGGCTGCTCCCATTAGGTGGTCTTGTTTCATGGCAGGATGCTAGACAGTTCTCTTGCTCTAAGTCATTTATGTGGACTGCGGGTATGTCTGTCAAACCATAATGAGCAATGAAAGAATGAAGAACGTTAATTTAACTGATGCTGCTTTTGCTGTTAACGTAAGTACCACCAGCTGCACCTCGTAAACATTGGTGGTTGCTTGCCTGCGCATCTCTATTCAGCGAGACCTACCGTGATTGATAGAGGCAGAATTAGACTGATGGTTTGCGTGCCGCAACTTTTCTTTGGCGCTACTTCTGTGAATGCTTTTTTTTGTTGTAAGAGACAGCTCCTAAATTTTAATTGCTTTTCAAACTAGCGAGTGCTGCTTATGTCAAATGCTGATAATTGGTTTATGACATAGAGGTATTATAAATTAAGGAGAGGTCAGCTTAGATAACGCACGATTTACCTGGTGGAGGAATGATGGTTTGGTATAAGTGACACTTTGGAGATGCTCGCTTTGGTGTGCGGGGGTTCTCAGTGCTCACACACAGCTTCTTGAACAATGGACCCTAATAGGAAAGGACTGGCTGCAACAATAGCAGTGCTTGAAGCCACTTTATAATTAGAGAAATTACTGAATAATGCAAAACTCCAGTAATGGTGTTTTTTCTGGCCCATTAAGCATTCATGTAAACCTTCAAAATAAAGCTGCATACCTCCTTTTACCTGTCAGCTGTGGTGTGCACTGAGCAAAAGCACATTTGGTTCCTTTCAGGCAGGTTGTTAGGAGGGTGATGAACCCCAAGAATTTCACAGAGGCCACTTGCACTCCGGTGCCAACTCATCTAGAAGCATCTCTCCCTCCCTCCCTTGCTCCACTGATTAAGGTGCTCCTGTTCCATTTTGTATGAAGCTGCTTCTCACTGACATCCTGTCCAACGTTTTCTCCTTTGCCTTGATGGTTTCTTAAAGTGTTTTTTATGTCTAGCATAACTCCATTCTCACTCTGTCCTGATGTACCCAGTTATTTCAGAGGTAATTTACTGCACATTTCTGGTTTTACTCCAAGTATATGGTAGGGTGAAATGCTCTAAATCAAAGTGAATGCAGTTAGGATTTAAATTATTTAGAGTTTAAACCAAGGAATAATCATTTAAGTAATTTATTTATTTTGTTCTGTATTGCATATAACTTATTTCCGTAATATTTGTCAGTTAGTGGTAATTGAAATTTTACAACTTGCAACTAAATACCTTAAATTTATACCCCTGTTTACTAATCAAAATAATATAGTCATCTCTGCACACTGTTAGGTTTTAAAGCTTTATATTCTTTAATAAATATTGTAGCTTTATTAATTTTTTAACATATTGATTAATTCATAGCAAGCCGTACTTTGCTATTTCTCTGTTTCTCTGAACACCTATAGTCAGTGAAGCTTCTTGTTTTGAGTAGGGATGGGAGAGATGCAGAGTGAGGCAGAACTGGTGGTTGTGACTCATAGGACTTGATGGTTATAGCACCAGACTACAGGCCAGGATCTGGTCCCTGCTTCGGGGAATACCTCTGAGAGGGATGAGAACTGTAGTGCTGCCTGGTTTCTCACGTGTCTCCTACCTATAGGCAGTATCTTACACTGCCTTTTTTTATGAGTGTTTTTGATGTCTTACTCAGAGCAAAATAAAGTGGATCCTTAGCAGTGTTTGGGTGCTGCTTCATTTAGTTTCTAGATTGCAGAGCCAGATTGCATCCTCACTACTCTGACTAGCACAGTTGTGGTGTGTATGGAAACACACAGTCTTGAAAGCTTTCAGGCCAAGTAGAGGAAAAATCCCCACAAAAGTGGCCTTTAAATCATTAATACCATGAATGTAAGCTCATAAAGCTTGCCAAAACTGTGTTGGATACTTATGTCCTCCTTTAGTTATGATCTACCCCATTACCTGTGTGTATCTAGGCTTTAGAGTTTGTCAGATTGATTTCAGAAAGAATTGCACATATGCAAACTTCTGTGGTCCATGTACTTAAGTGTTGTAATGAGATTTTCCAAAAATGTGTGCATGAAATTCTGGGGACCTGAACTGGTTGTTACATGGCCCCATGCCTGTAAGGCTATAATATTAATTGGTAATACCTTTCTCTCCCACTTGATTCTCTCCTTCCAGTCTGTGACTGAGAAAATAACTTTTCTTGGTCTTATTTGCAGTGTCTTGGTCCCAGTAAAGAAAATAATTTGTGAGTAACTTCTGGCTATGTTGAAATAAACTAAAAAAAAGTAATTCTAGAGAGAAAAGGCTGAAAAATCTGACTTCTTGAGAAAAGTAACTGGAGCAAAAAATAAAAATAGTAACACTTAAGCAATTATAAAAGTAATAATATAGCTATATACTTGAGATTTATGCTGTTTAAATACACAAGCATGTTTGACTTGATCTTGCATGAAAGGAACTTCCATGGATGTTTCTTGTATAATTTCAGGCTATTATCTTCTTATGCATATCATGAAGAGAATTTGCTGGTATCATTTAACATTTTCTTGAAACCTTAGTCTGTTTAAACCCTTGCATTAAACCTAAGTTTTAATACTTTGGTTTTTAAGTTAAATTTATAATTACTACATTTTAATCCCATATAACTGAGAAATACTCGTTTTAATACAGTTTACCAGAAATTTCATTATTCTTTCTTAAGGTAAAGCAACTTTTTATTCTCTTGTAAGAGTATTTCCATTTAGTGGACCTCTAAAATTATTTCATGTATAGCAAGTAAGAATAACAGTATTTCTTCCATAAATCAAAGGATCATTTTAATAAGCCTGACAAACAACATTCCATTAATATTCCGTATCAGCTCCAAAGTATGTTTCCATTTGGTATCTAGTTATTTTTAGTTACTTCCCCCCTGTCCCACCCATGAATATGATGTGAGAAACCAAAGAAAAGCCCATTTGGATGTACTCGGATACTGTTTCCACTGTCATAATGTTTAACACCAGCAGAAGATCTATCCTCCCCCTCAGTGTTGATTTCTCATCCTCTTTCCCTTGGCCATCGCAGGTTTTGGGTGGATCTGGTGAAACAAATCTTAGTTCCTCAATCCATGTTGGCACACAGCAGTTTTTCCAGTGCTGCTTTCAGCAATGGAACTAAAGGCATCTACTGCCAAAGTCTTCTGCTGTCTGTTGTATCAAGACAGGTTTGGCAAGTTGTGACACTGGTTAATAAGGCATCCTCTTGCTACAGTGGTGAAACTCACAGTTTGGGAAGTGAAAAAAGGGATAAGAGGCCAAGTAAATTATGGAGAGGTGACATCCTTACCATCAGGTATTTCCTTCATCTAATTTCAGGCTGTGGTTGTATTACTAATCCCCAGTGTATATACGCATAAGTATATGCAGATTTTTATTCTCCAAGAAGGAAAAGCTTCTTTCTTTAGAAGATGGGAAAACCTTGTGGTGGAAAACAAGGAGATTTGCCAGCCTTCCAGCTCCTCCTGTAACCTGTACAGTGTCCAGATAAAGTGTAGCATATCTATTTACATGGAAGCCATAAAGTCAGGATAAAATTGGTGAAACTCCCAGATTCAGTGGATTAAATATTCCATGTTTAAAATTGAATGGGTGGAGGAAATTAACTTTGAACAACAACAACAAAAACCCACTAACAAAACAACTTCTGATCTGACATTAGAAATAAGTAAAGGCAGGCTGCATTAAGCAACCAACAGGTAAGATTTTTGTTGTCAGCGACTTCTCTTACCTTGTGCTAATTTTCATCAGGATTCCAGATAATATACTACTAACCATTATTTTCTCACCTAGTTTGCTCAGTACTGACAGATAATAGATGATCCTATTACAAATAGATTTGACACTGCATCTATGAAAATGTGAAAATTGGAGTCTCTCATCATTATTTAAAATGTGTGCTCACTCACTCAAATGAGGTATAAGAGGTATTGGAGATAAAGTATGCCAGATTGCTGGAAAGGCTGCCTCAGTGTCACACAGGTTAATGTAGATGTATTATGTATTTATATAGCCTATAGGAGGATAACTTTTTAGCAAATGATTTGGACTGAATGTGCACTTGATCAGAACTCTCATTAATAACCCATGGCCACACTATTCTCATGGTGAGAAGTTACCTTTGCAGTCACAAAGATTAATTCTTGGGCTGTCCATTGTGGTTTGGAAGAAAGAGTCCAAAGAAACAGGTGAGCTGTAACGTGCTGAACAAAGACCCATATAGACTGAGCTATAGATTAAGGTCCTGTGCTATTCCTGACATTTTGATTGAAATGGCCATTGTTTTTTTCAGCCACAGTTCTAGAAATTGAAACAGTATTGTGTTTCTTTGAAGGAGATGTGTGCTCACACTACCTGCAGCTGAGTAAGGGCCCAGTGCCAAACTGTATCCTCCATGCATGAGACACCAAAGATAAATTGACATTTTTCTGTTGGGGGTTAGGTCATATCCGTGTTTCTTTGAGAATTGCAGTAATGTTAATCAAGTTAATAACTAACTTGATGATGCACCCAGTGGGATTTGGTGCAGAAGAGGGAAGAGTTCGTTAAACATGAGACAATCAGGATTTCCTTTCGTACTGGTAACTTGATTTCACTATTTGATGGGTCATGAGAGACCAACATATTTGAAGTTCTTTGGAGCATGGACATTTTCAATTGATTTGTCCTGGACTGTTACAAAATTTCATTATTTTGCACAGGCCTTGCACATTTCTGGATCTGAGTCATTGCAGAAGCCATGCAGCACAGGAAAATGATTTTGATAGACCTTTTCCTCAACAGTGCGTGCCTGTGGTGTGGTATTCAGGTTGTGCAGCTTGTGGAAGTGGTCTAGAAATAGACAGTTGTCTGGACTAATCACATGAAGGCAGTCAGTCTATTAAGAGTCTTTGAATTATGCATATGACAAATGAGGACCATAAGAGAAGGCACTGAGTGAGGAGAATTTGAATGGAGCTTTTAGATGAGATGGAGAGTTTGCACCAGGAAAGTACATCACCAGAGAGCTGGAGCTGTGAAGAAGGCTTTTGTACTAATCCTGACATCACTCATAGGCCATGAGGAGAAAACTGAGGAAGTAAACAGCAGCATCCCTGTTGCTGGAGCGTGATCATTGTACATACTCTCTGTCATCAGCATATTCCCTGTCAATAAATGGGTGTGTGATAGTCTTACTCAAAGCCTTTGATGACAGGCTGCAGGACACTGCCTGGGGCTGTAAGACAAATAACAGTAGTCTTCTCCAGGGGTGTTATCTGACTTTTAAAAAAATAATACCTTCCTGACTGCACCAGTGCTGGTTTCTGAAGACGCAAGCAAGCTCTCTGCTGTCTATATAGCTGCTGAAATTGCACATGTTTCAGTCAGAACTGTAAACGAATGTGTCAAGGGATGCAATGAAGGGAAGTTTTTCACCTGGAATGCTCATGTCTCTTCAGATATGGCCAAAGCATCACAAAGGTGGTAGTAACTTAAGGATGTGAAATGTCTTGCTGTAGTTCCTCATTCCAAGTAGTTGCGTGAGGACTGTCCACCAAGCTTATTGAGAGAGCCTGCTAGTTGGGAGGCGCTGGAGGTAGCACTACCAACTGCGCAATTGGAAATAAGTGATTGCCAGGAAAATAAGAATCCTCTAGGAAGATGCTTTCCCTCCTCATATGTAGGCATTTGAATGGTTGCAGGCAGTGCTGACACCTCTTGGGGAAGGTTAGCTCTCTGGCTACCCACTGATGAAAGTTTCTCAGCACTGTATGTAAAGAGACTAAGCCCTATGTTTTTATATAATCCAATTCTTAAATTAAATCTAGCATCTCAATTTTAAGAGCATGATCTCATCACACAATTGAATGAATTCTGTGATGGTCAGATGGGCTAGAATCAACAATTTACACTAGGAGAAAAAAATCTTGCTGTGAGAGAATTGCTGCTTTTTCCAATTATTCTCATGGAATCAAAAATTTGATTGACTCTAACCTGCTAATCTCTTACACTTCCTTTTCTGTTTTCTTCTCTTCCCACTAAAGGTGATCTTTTGTAACTTCTCTGTTTATTCTGCTGTTTTTTGGGGTGTTGACAAATTAAGCTGAAGATCTTTTTTTAGTGTTGCAATTGGGAAGTGTAGAGAGGAGATTAAGAGCTCCATTAGGCCAGTGTGCTGTTGGCAGTCAGCTTTGGAAATTTGGTTGATTGCTTAGGGAAAGTGGCCAAGATCTGCACCTCAAAGGTGTGAGGCTTTGAGTCTTGTTATTCTGATATTGATTTGGGGTATAATAAATGGGACAGCTGATACAGGATTAAGAGAAGTATAATTAATGCCAACTAACATGACCTTACAGAAAATGAATCCTGTCAAGCTAATCTGGTCTCTGTTAAGTGTTTTCAGTGTGATGGCAAGTTTGATATTTATGGCTTCTGCAAGGTGTTTAACTTGGTGACACCATTTTGGTTAAAAACTAGAACAAAATAGTTCAATGTGTGAAGGTTGGGAGTTGAGCTTGCCCAACTTCAGCTATTTACAATTTGCTGTCCTACTCTAAACTAGTTGTCCTAGGCTCCCTCTGAAGTTGGTGGAGAGGAGGAGGGAGGGTTATTGCTCCTCCCCTGAGTTGACGTAAGGGGAATGTGAGCTTGTAGGAAGGACAAAGCTGGTTTTGCCTGTGTTGGCTATCTTTGTGCACATCCATAGAAGAACTTCAGGAAGGCTGTGCTAAATCCGGGTCTGACCATACTGCAGACACTCCCAGAACATTGTGTTCAGGTCTGACTGCCCCTCAAGGAGGTTGATGAGATAGGGAGAGAAGGTGGAAGAGTAGTGATGGTGACTAAGGAGTGGAAAGATGTGCCTTTAGGCCACTGGGATATCTTGCAAACATTCATTACCCTAATCCAAGAGAAAGAAAGGATTGATTAGCTTTTCTAAATGGGAAATTAAGAAAGGAAGTGTCTTCAGTCTGTTGAACAAAAATACAGCAAGATGTGTTGTCTAGAAATGAAAGCCAAGAAAATTCATAATAGAAACAAATAGATCTTGACAGCAGGAATAATTAGTCACTAAAACCTTTCACCAGCACCCAGAAGGCATCACTTAGAAATTCAGTAATCATGACAGGGTTTTTATTTTTGATTCCTGAACATGGCAGGAAATTGAGTCCGGTGTCTTTGTAATATGCAAGAGAATCAGACTAAGGTCAAAAAGGGTCTGCTAGGATTATCTAGTCAGTGAATAAAGCTTCCCCTGCTATGGGCAACTTGTCAGTCCAAAATGAGTCAGAGAAAACGGAGGTGGTGTTTGTGGGATCATAGGTGCCTTCTGTCAGTCCCACTCTACCCAAAGGCTAACTCTTCTAGGTAGAGACATAGCTTTGAAAAACGTTCTGGGATACAGAGTGCTGGTGGTCATGCCACACTATAGGGGTGTCATCACCTTGGCTGTGTTTTTAACTTTCATACTATTTTGTACCTTAATATTGCATAAGGATGTTACCTTCTCTTGCTATATGGCAGTGTTTGTTCAGATCGTAGGAAAAGTGGGTGCTTTTGCCCTTTTGAGCACAGGCATTTCTTTCCAAGCAAATGATACTTTCCTCTCCCTTCCCATTTTGCAGCATCAGACCCAAAGGGCAGCTTTTAAGTTTTTCTCCGTACCCCTGCTGTCGCTGGTAGATCATGAACCAAGTGCAGTTTCTGTTCTCTGCTCTGTTGTTTCGTGTTGTGCAAGACTTCACATATGATGAGGGAGATGGACCTCATCTAAGAGCCAGGTATTTTGCCACTGCCCTGGCTCTTCTTCAGCAGCCTGTTCCTATCCTTCTGCTGTCCAGCTGCCTAATAGCACTCCTCCCACACTACAAGGGGCATGATGTGTCTGTCTTCTCATCACCTGCAGCTGGTTATGTTACTTGACTTCCTGGTAGTCCATGAGAGTCTTTACTGGAAGAGTAGGACTTTGTATTAAAAACATCTGGAAATGGCAAACCAACAGGTTTTGTTCTGTTTCTGCTTTTTCTATTGACTTTTTTTGAAAAAATCTGGAAAAGACCTTGAACTACAGAAAGTTGGTTCATGATTTCAAAGAAGTTGAGGTCTTTTCAGTCTCAAATGCTTCAGTGCTTTGAGTGCTAGTCTCTCCAGCTGCTTCAGTGAAGCAATAGAGTTGAGAAGATCTATTAGTCAAGCCGTCCTAAAACTTTCCAGCCTTTTAATCCCAATACCTTCAAACCATTTAAGAAGGTATCTTTGCTAGTCTTTGCTTCAATAAAGAAATAAAAGATCTTTCAACACATGTACTTGCCTATTACCTTCATCGCATCTCCAGCAAAGCCAGTGGACTTCAATGAATTGCGGAAGAAGCTGACTCCACTTTAAGGAATTCTACCCCTTTTATTAGACTATATGTATTTGTCTTCAAAGAAACCTTACTATTCGGGTGAACGGTTTTGAACTGAACATTGCAGATCCATTAGAACTCTGCATTCATTTGAATAAGCAGTCTTTTCAGCAGGCTCTTTTTTGCATGAGAATACTTTGCATATATCTTCTGAACGTCACACATCTCAGTAGCTTTCCTTAAACTTTTACGGGAAAATAAATAAACCTAGAATGAGTAAGAAATTCCTGTTTGCATCATCAGTCATCTGGTTGTGAGTCTTGCTACAGAATGCCACAGAAATGAACGTCTGGAGAATGTAATTCAATATTTAACATGGTTTAGGAGTAGAACAGAGGATACATTATTTGAGGATGGACCCCTAAAGTGCCTGTGTATTTTCTTATGGAGTTTTGCCCAGTTGGGAAGGTGTGTGTGCTGTAACTTCATTTAGAACATCAACTAAAGGCCATCTGAAGAAAAAAATAAAACTCTATGGGCTACTAATGCTGTTTGTCTGGTCTTCTAGGTCTATGAATTCATTACTAACCTCTGTACATCTTGCATCGCTTAAAAAGTATTTTTGGGGAAAAAAAGTGGTTGTAAATTATCTTAGCAAACTTTGTCATAATTGCTATTTGCATTGGAGCTTGCAAAAATAGCTTTGTTTATGATCTGATATTTTTAATGGCATATTTCACTGTTTCCATTTAAACTTTGAAATGACATCTTTGGTTTTCCCTTTTAAAGAGAAGCATAATCCAGATGTCTGTCAAAAGAGTTGTTGATGTAGCATTTTATGAATAATCTTTCTGTTTGAGTTTTTTGTTTTTTTCAGAAATGTTTGCCAAGCTCTCATAAGGCTCCCGATGAATATTATTGATGTATACTTCCTTTTAAAGAAGTGATTATCCATGTGGGATACAAACTGAACAGTCAGTTCAAAACCACAGTGTTTTTCTCAAAAGTTATATGGTGTTATAGGAGGAGTTAATGTGTTGATGTGATGGGACAGGGGGCTCCTGAGCTAAAATGATTCTCCCCTTTCCTTTGTCCAGCTTAACTCTTTGAAGCGCAGCATTCAAGTTTGGGGGACTTCTGAGAAAGTATTACACAGAATATTCTCAGGGTTTCTGTCAGTCTACTTTAATCTTTGAGGAAGAGTGTTACTAATTCTCTGCCTGCTTTCAGAGGGATGAGTGTGATTGTGAGAAACATTGAGTAAAACATACCAAGTAGTCTTAGGAGTACAGCAATCACCATTTCAAACCTGGAGCTGTTACTACATCCAGCGCTGCTGTCATTTGTGTCTGTTAAAAGATTTATATAAGCAACTTACCCTTTAGGCATGTGCAGACATCCTCTGCTCTGGTCATTTTTCTCAGGTGATTCCTTAATCCTGGTGGCTGCAGCATAAATACTTATGGAGCATGATGAGGACTGGCAGCATTGCTGGGCTTTTTCCAAGCATATCAGAATCCTTTTGGCTTGTAAATGCTCTGGGGTCTGCAGACCTTGCAATGTTTTAGCTTGCAAATTAGTAGTTGGCTGGTTGTCAGTTAGGGAAAAGCGAGATCTGTAAATTCTGTAATAAATAATAGATTAGGGTTAACATACACAATAGCATTCTGCAGATGTCATAGTACAGAGCAGTCACTCCTTCCCATAAAGTCAAGTGGGACTGTGAAAATGGATGCATCCCTCCTGTTCCAGCACTGTGTTTTATTTTTTCTATCCCAGCCTGCAGTTCTTGGCTGCAGCTTCGCCCAGCTTCAGAGCCTATATAGTTTCTCATGGGATCTGTAATTACTCCCTTCTCAGACCACTTGCTCAGTTTCTGGCAATGTTAGGACAACAGGTCACGCCAGTCATTATAGAGATTTTCCTTGTGGAGCTGGAAATGTCCCAATCCAAATGCACTGAAGATAACTGGGGCTTCACAACAGTAGTCCCTAACCTGCTCAGCACTGAGAGATTTGGGTGCGTTGGTCTGTACATAAATCCTGTGTCTGTACAGCTTCCCCGTTGTGCTAAGCTCGATTGTTTGCAGAGTGACTCATTTTGATTTGCCACACATACTGCCTATAAGCACCCTTCTTTTACTGCTTATGAAACAGCTACTTGGTCTGCCTGGGGAGTGTTTCTACCTTATATTGCAGTCGGTTCCCCCCTCCACTTCCCCATTCTGATTTGCTTTCCTTTGCCTTGTTGATTTGCAGAGAGAATGCTCCAGCTGTGCCTCTGAGCATTTCATTCCCTTTCTCTAGCTGCTGCCCCAAGCTGCTGTACCTGACATGGGGAGGGGGTTATGTATGCAGTGTAGAGCTGCTCATAAAGGGCATTTTTAAAGCACTTTGGGCTTCACAGTTGATTTATGGCTCTTCTGCACGGGCAGCCATTCATAGAATATATTTTGTGTTAAACTTTTCGTGATTAATTAAACTACAATAACTCTCTCATGTCCTTGACTTCATCCTTCTTCCTTTCCTAATCCTTTCCTTTTTTCAACTGCAAGTGAGACAGTGTGGGCAGGTGCCACATGGTGTGTTGCATCCCCTCTGAGGTCCATGTTGTGTGTCTCTGCTGCTGGCTGTTGGGTGGCCTGGTCTTCAGAGGAGCTCTGAAGCAGTCCCTCGTTGCCAGATGTTGCTGCCTGCTCCTCATCTTACTTTAGATCAGGAGAATGCTGTTTAAATCTGCATATGCTCCTCTCACCCTATGCAGCTGTTGGTAGATGAGCTGATCTGCTGTATTGCCCTTGAATACTTCATCTGTAACAGAGAAACTCTGAAGCGATGTCCTGCTGCATAAGAAAATTGTTGTTCTGACTTGACATCTTGTGAAATCATACTCTGCCTTATCCTTTCTTGCCTTTTGGTAGTCTCTTTTTGAACTTACTAGTTAAAGCCTAGTGAGCTTTCTGTTAGCTGCTTGTGCTGTCACTGTATCTAACTGCAGGGTAATTCTACTTTTTACAGCCCAGAGCTGTTGAAGTTCAGGTGATTCTGATTGATCTAGCTGCTTTCTCCAAAACATCCAGAGCTGATTCTCACTGATCAGGTCTTTTGAGCCTAAGACGCTTCTAACTATTCCATCCCTTCGTGAAGATGCCTATGTTGATGACGTAGGTGAGCTGACACCAACTAAATGATGTTTTGTCTGACCTCCTGCTAGTTTAACCCTGGAAGAATGAGCTGCCTGCTTTATGAAGCTTGCTGCTATAATGATGCAATATCTAAACTAGATGCTTGGTTTCCATCAGGTTGCTTTAAGTAATTTAATTTAAAAGCTTAGGTACAGTATAGGATATATGACCTCTCTACATTGAAGTGGTTAAACTCCCAAAGGAGAGATGAGGGTGCTGCTATAGGCTTCTGTAAGGTACCTTCAACTTCGTAAGTATCAATACCAGGAACTGAGGCTTTACCTTTGCAAATAGTGCACTATGATGAGAAATGGCTACTCTTGGTTTTGGTGTTTAAACCCTCCTTGCTGTGCTTCTGCCTCTTCCACTTACAGTATCTCATTCCAGTGGTTCAAAACTTCCTGACTGGTGTTGCTCTCCTCATTCCCCCGCAATAGCAACTGCAGTACAGTTTTGGTATGATTAAAATCCTTCCTGATAAACAGTCAAGATTTTCTAAACTGGGCGAAGAAAACCCCATCCAAATGCTAGTAAATAATGTAAGCTGCCGTATGTTAAACAGTAAAGACCATTAATCCCGTCTTTGTGTTGATGCAAGGAATAATTTTTACTCTTCTTTGGGCCTACATGTCTAGGAGCACGCAAACAAATTTTGAACTGAAGCCCGTCTTTGTGTATCGTTTTCATGGTGAGGGATTATTGCTTTTCTTGCTCCTTTTCCTTCCTGATCCCTCTCTCTTCAGATGTCCCGTATCCAGCTGTGAGGGCTGTTTTGCCTTTCCCTGTGGCACTGCCATCTAGAGTCTACAATATGCTTTTTAAATATTCTTCATGTCTTTCATTATTGAGGTGGGAAAGAAAAAGGTTTCCTTCATGTAAAACTGGCACAGGCTTCTTCCCTATCAGAAACCGATTGTGTTTTTTCTTACTGTCAAAGGCTCTTTCTCTGTTCTGTGAAGTCTTGGAACAAGAGTCCTGAGATGGCTTTGAAAAGTGGATGTTTCCCTAAGGAGATCTCCCAGGGCATCTCTGGCCTAGTGTTGCCCTTGGAGATGATGGGGTAACTGTGACATGATGAGTCACTATGCAAAGGAAGAATTACTCCCTGGAGATTTTTATTTTCCTTTCTGTAAACTGCTTCATGAAAACAGTGCTCTTTCCACAAACGAAAAGCAAAACAAAAAAGAGGTTCTATTTTTGTTTGAGCTTTTTCAGGAAGTCCATGTTAAATTCTTTAGTCATGTTGTAAAAGACAGAAATACTCTGTTAAATGTCTCAGCAAAGCATTCAGGAAGTGTTAAATAGATAAATAAGTAGACCAGCTATTTGCACAGCCTTAAATCCAAAATGAGTCTAACCCTATAAACAAAGCAGGCTGAGAAGAAGGAAGGAACTCTGTGTGACAGACAAGATGAGAATCATAGAATTATATGGTGGAGGATAATGTGCACAAGATGTTTGCGTATCTGCACCTTCCTCAGACCTTTCACATGCTGCTCCTTTATATTATCTTGTGTCGTGGTTTAGGCCATAAATCAGCCACGCAGTTTGTTCCCTCACTTCCCCCTTTTTCTTCCCTCTGCTCCTGGAGGGATGGGAAGGAG
>JAOEHY010050609.1:34854-45646 GCA_025447955.1 Psilopsiagon aurifrons
CAGAGCATGAGACTCAGAAAGTCCTTGGCCAGACCAAAACATTCTAAGCAGTAACTGAAAACATTTGGTGTTATCAGTGCTGTTCCCATGCTGAAAGTCAAAAACGCAGCGCTGCACCAGCTACCAAAAAGGAGAAAAATGACTGCTACTGCTGAACCCAGGACACAAGGGCATATTGCTGGGTCAAGTTGTACTTCTTGTCTGCCAAGATCGCTAAGTCCTGTGTCTTTTTTTTCCTAGTTTTAATGTTTAATCTTTCTCACACACTGTTGTACAATTCTTCCTTCCAGTGTTTGCTGTTCCTCCACAGGTTTCCTTATTGAATACTTCAGTATCCCCAGTGCATCTTGATGTTTCTGAAAGCCTCTTCCCATTAATGAGTTTGAACTACATTTTGCAAACAGTGAAAGCCCATTTCCAAGACTGAAAGACTTGGAAATGGGCATATTTCCCTCAGCAGCTAGCTTAAAGCTTTCAGTGTATCTTTGATAATGTAAAAATCTTTTTCAATTCCTATCATTAGTATGTTCATGGTAAACCAGGAAATAGTGTGTATGCTTAAGGTGTGTCCAGGTGTGTATGGGGGAGTGTATTTTATCCTTTTCTGTGCTGCCAGTACACAGACATAAATAGTGTATATGATAATGTATATACAAAACTGTTGCTGGAAATTGAGTCTGAATTACCAATAAGGCTTTTATTTTATATGCTGCCTTTATGTTTGGCCCTGCGTGTGTGTGTAATGCTGCAAATTGCAGATACCAACAACTGTAATTGTAGTTGTAGTTAAATAAAATGTTCTCCAATTCCTATTTTTTTTTTTTTTAGTAGCCGTCACAGTGAATAATGTATCTGTTTTTTCCTGTATTTTAATGGAGTCTGTATGTTGGGAGATATGCCAGAGAATGGACGCTCAGGGATAGTCTCAGCATTAGCTTGACACACTGATCAGATGGTCCCTGGAGAAGGGAGACGTGCTCCTGCAAGCTTTGCTCACTGGTTCCCTTGTAAGTGGCCTTAGGGGAGGGACCAAGAGGGCATTGGTAGTTCAGTACTCAGATCATACTTAATAGTTTAGCCAGGGTGGCTGGGGCTCATGTTCCAGTTACTCGGTTTATATCTGCCAAGAATGGGAGCAAAAGAAAGCCATGAAGGGGGCAAGTGGAGCAGAGGGGGTTAAATGTGCTGAGTCAGGTTAAAAATAGTTGAGCAGAAAGTAAGAGAAGTGGAAAGGAAGAGAAAGCTTACAGAAATGAGGATGAAGACTTTAACTTGCAACAGGGTGTTTCAGTTTTAATTCAGAGAAATGTCATCCAACTCATGAAGAAATAGTTACAGTAGAGCAACTCATAGAGTGGTGAGTGACAGTTTAATTCACTTTCTGTGGTGGGAAATGTCTAGCAAATCTGGCTTGTGATAAGTTGCAGCATCACCTAGTTACATCAACATGAAATGCTAAGGATAGTTTTAGGCTGAATATCAAATTATTCAAAGTTATTCTGTTAGGTTATGGTATGCCTGTGGGTGTTTCTGCCACCATAGTTGTGATCTGGTTGTAACAAAAGGAAAAAAAGAAAGAAATTATTTTGGAAATGAGAAGCCAGTTGAATCTGTGGTTCCTGCTGGAGCCTTGTGCTAAGTGTGAGAAGTTGTTTGAGAGGCACTTGAATTCCAGGATGGACTTTGTCTCCTTCTGGGAATGGGCTGCATGTAGGAGTTGCACACTTGTCTGTCTTACCTATTTCTGGATATTTCTAGTTCAGCTGTTCCCCTTAAAAGGCCTTTTAACTTGCTTGGTTTTTCTGCAGGATATATATGTATTTCTGCATGTTGACTGTAGCCCTTTATATCCTGACAATCACGTGCGGTTGCAATTTTTGTATTCCAACTGAAGGAGTACTTAACCCCATTTTTTTCTGGTTCAGACTGAATTAGTTTTCACCATATGCAGCACCTCTTATGGAAGAAGAGGGGGGGACTTTGAAATGAAAAAGTTGAGAGCTGCGTCTGTGATGCAGTTATTTTAATAACCGTGGGTCTCTCTGCACAACACTGATTGCTTTTTTGGAATATTTCTTAGGAGGAGAGAGGGTCAGGAAGGTGTATAAATTCAAAGTGAGACCTCAATTGACCATGTGGATTTAGGACCTTGAACTCCTAATTAATGTGTTCTGCTTTTCATTTTTGTAGTTTATAGGTGTGTGGAAGCCAAGATTTGGGTTTCTTCCATTTCATCCTTTTCAGGAGAAGAAGCAAGCCGAATGAAGTAGAAGCAGTTAGTCACAGAAGTCTGAGGTCCCACTTTTTGTCTAAATTTGCAGTAACCTTTGGGATGCAGCAGAGAAACCAAGGAATGACTTCACTTGTCTTTGGTATGATGTTCATAGAATAATTCAGTCTGGGAGAGACCTTGGGAGGTCCTCTTGTCCAGCCTCCTGCTTGAGGCAGAGCAGGTTGTTCAGGGCTGTGTTCATGTCTGGGAGATACCCTCCCCGGACAGGGCTCTGCAGTCTCCCTGGGCAGGCGCTCTGATGGTTAAGCACCTGCTCTGAATTTTTCTTCCTTACGTCTTACCAGTGTTTCCCTTTGTAAGGCTTGTGTCTGTTGCCTGCTTTACTACATGCCCCAGAAAGAATGTCTCACTGTGTGCTCCAGACATTTAACCATCCACTAAATCATGATGAACTGCAGATCTGTGTTTGTAAAGAGCTCGGATCAATGTTTGTCAAGCATCTACGCGTCAGGCAGTGTTTTTTCCTGTGTGTTTGAGTCCATTTAACAGCATCTGGGTTGTTTGGTTTTTTTTGTAAACAGGGCTCTGACTTTGCTGTGCTGCTATGTAAGAGGGCAAGGGTGGAGTGAGGAACAGGCAACATCCATACTAACATCTCTCTAGGTGCCAACACAAAAATACCTATGTTCTTTTCCACCTATACATATACTTGGTAGGTACGCCTAGATTTACTTGCAGAGCTTGGGATTAGATGTGGTTCCTGTTCCTATCTCTGCCACATTTGCAGTAGTTTTGCCTTAGCTTCTGTGTCATTAAAATGGAGATTATATACTCTTATTCACACGAGTGCTGCAAGTCCTATGGTAACTGCTAAATGCTTTTAGTCACTTGGGAGAAAACTGCTATAAAAAGGAAAAAAAAAAGGTATGTTTATAGTATAAAATATGTGCTTGTAGTTATAGGGTTATGTTAACTCCGTACTCTTTGTAGGTTGCTTTTAAACCAAAGTAGTATGCTTTTCTAATGTGTTGTGTTACTGTACAAATTAGATCCTTTTATCCAAATTACTTGTTGGAATTAAAGGAGACTTACACAAGAGTTGCTAGGATGGCCTCATTCTTCACATTTAAGATTTGGAAGTAGAAATAAAGCTTAGAAACTTGAGATTCTTTAAAATCAAGTCCTTTCATAGAAGCAATTAAGTATCCTTTTTGTCAGCTTTAATAATAATGAGGTTTTGGTGCTGGGATGAGCGATAATTGCAAATGGCAAAAAGTCATCAGACGTTGTTACACAGATTGCAGATTTTATTAGTCGTAAAAGAAATTGCTCACCTAGAAAGGCTGTTCTATATGTGCTCATTTACATGAAGACTTGCTGCCTAATTTATTTTGTTAAAAACCAACCCACAAAAAAAATCCTCAACCTCTCCCCCTCCCAAAAAAACACTTTGTCCTGTTCTTCAAAACCTTGACTACTTTGCCATTCACATACAGTTTACTTATAATGTCATCTGTCCTCCTGTTTATCCATGGAATAAATCTTATTTTGGGACAAATCCTATTTTTGCCTCTCCTCTCTCACAAATTTATCTGCTGCTTTTTGGATTTATTCCATCAGCTGATTACTGTGCACCTCCCCTGCATGTATTTCCTCCACAATTAAGAAGGATGTTTATCTTTTATGAATGACTTCTTAGGTAGATGAGTAGTGTGGCCCTTTACATGTTTCTGATCTCCTGGGGTGTTGGGATTTGCAGATGTAAATTAATTTTTTATCCATTTTCTCCCACTTCTTTTATGTTGTTTTCAATGTGAGTCTTTATTAAGTAAAGAAATTGAGCACATGCTTCACGATAGGAATACAATTAGTCAATGAGCTTGCCCTGTGAGCTTAAAACAGAGTACATACTTTAGTATCTCTTTAATTGGGGTGCTGGATGCTAAACTCTTCAGGGTATGGCTACAGTCTTTGCATGTTCTGCTAGAGAATTCACAGAGAGAGCATTGCTACAGCATGAATATTCAATAACTGCCTGCCTGCCCCTTATTCTTTATGCTGAAATATTAATACAGCAGTGATTCTGCACCTAATCTCCCTGAGATAAGGTGCGTGTAAGTAATCCTACTGACAATATCCTGCATGGACCCAAGCCTTTTTGCAGGATCACGCCTTTCTGGACCGTGCTGAACACCAATTACTCTCAGTAATGCAGCTGGATCTACAGCTGCTGTTGCTAAAATGATGATGTGCTTTCCCATGGAAGGCAAGGAGCATTGGCTCTGCTCCCGGCTGTGTGCTACTGGGTCACCGCTTCAGCCTGCAGTAGGACATTAGCTCCAAGGGAGGTCTAAAGCCTACTGCTCATCATAGCAGAAGCTCAGACATGTGGATAGAGAAGTACATTACTATAATTCCCATTGTGACAAAGCTCTGTTTGAACTTTGCCGGTACCAAATTGAGATCCTTCAGCTGGCATTTTCCTCACTTGGGTCTTTTCAAGATCACGTTGCAGGTGACTCAGTGGCAAAACAGCTTCAGAAGTAGAGGATGTCTGTACTCTGCTGTGCTCTGGGCTGTGACTTGAAAACAGGATTTCATAACTGATATTGCAGACTTCTGAGTCTATTTTCTAAACTAGTATTTAAACTATGCCCACCAGTTCTGGTCTCAAAGTTGATTGTTCAAACTATAATGTATTTCAACACAAAATTACGCAACCTAAAGTAAAGATTGGTACAGTAGTGCAGCAGTCTTCTGTTTCACATATATTTGAAAGCTGAGAAAGCTTCTGCTGAATTCAGACGACAAAGGCTTGTCAAATTGTTCACAAAGAAACGATTGCTCTTGGATGGAATTAATTTGCAGTATCTCATTTGCCATCTTAGTTTTGTCATGAATTTCCCCTACTTGGCAGCCTGAAATGCCAAGTGAAAAAGTGTTTCAGTGAGAGATAATATAATATACTAAGAAAATGTTATTGATCACAGTATGCTTTTACTGGAAGATGACTTTTTTCTGACCGGAACACAAGGGACTTTGGCTTGTTATAGTAGGAAAATGTATTGTAATATGCAAACAGGATTATTGTTAAGGTCACAGCAACTTTGTTTTTACATTCCACTTCCTCTGGAAGCAAGCTTCTCCACAGCTAATACTGTCAGCTGGGATAAAGCAAGAACAGTTTCAGTTTTAAATTTAAAAAAGGTTACAACAAGGCTTTTATTTTATGAAGGCAAGAAATGAATGCTGTTTTCCACATCACCAGAGGTCAGAACTTGTAATTCAATAGGCATTACTGTAGGCATTTTGTTATGGTGATGGACTGTATTGTGGTGGTTCTTTGTCAGAATCAATTAATGCACGTTTTCTCAGCATACATGTATTTTATGCATGTATTATAGACAGAAAATGTTGCACATTTTGTTTTAGAGTGGCTTCCACACACAAGGACTATCAGGCACTTAATTTTCCCAGCAAGTGTGGGAAGATTAGCCAACTGGAAGAGTCTGTGTTGCTCACAGACAGCTTACATGGGTATATGGACATCATTACCCTGAAAAGCATGAGGACATAAATTTGTGACGGGATGCCCAGTACAGGTAGCTTAGAACAAGGACACTCTCAAACATGTTTGATTTAAAGAGGACCCCCACTGAATAAACAGTGGCTTAAAGCCATTAAGGTCCTGCTTTCTGCTGAAGGGCTCAAAACTTCCCTTCAAGAATAAGCGTGTCATTAAGATGATACTTCTTAAAGGTATTTCGAGCTATTTCTAATGAAACCCATGCAAAACACATTCTGCAAAACTTAATTCTTTAACAATTTTTTTCTATGTGTGATTTAGGTTATGGTGTTATGAGTCATGTTAATTGAGACTGGAAACACAAACTCATTTGGAATAAATCAGTGAGGGCTGCACTGCAAATCCAAGAATATTTTATTTTCTGTGTTTGTTTTCTTTTTGTCCTGCTCCATTTCCAACACATCCCTCCAGTGGTTTTCTCTGGTTTTGTTGCAATCAGTCTCCACTTCAGTGAATCTGAAAATATAAACCTGACTGCAAAATTTCGTCTCTGGTATGGTAGTGGGTTACTAACCTGCTCACAGTTTCCACATGGCAAAATGATTTTTTTACTTCAACCATTTATTGCTAAAATTCTTGCAAATTGTTGTTACAGCCTGAAATTTAATTTTATTTCTTTTACTGCTTTTTCTAGTTTGTTTTCACAAGTTGGTGTAATTTAGGGGTACAGGTCTTAGTTGCGTGAAAGACCTATTTCCATGCTCCCCTTTTGCAGACCCTTCTAACTTGCAGATAGCCAGGTGCAGGAGAGACCTTGCTTGTGTTATTAAAGTAAGCAGTAAGGATTGAAAGGTTTAGATTATGACTTTTAAGAGAGAACAACAAAAGAAAACCCAGGTCCCTAGGTCATCTTCCCCCTCTTCAGCTGCTAGAATTTAGGATGGTTTATTTAGCGGAATAAACAGGACTTGAAGTGCAAGTGTAGTAAAGGTTACAGAGGAATATTGTTATATTTCCTGCAAGAGTAAATGCGTTGTTTGTACTTTGTAGGATGTTTAAAAATACAAAAAACCCTCTGTTATTTTCCTCCATTGCTTGAAGAGGAGGAGAGTTACTGCCATTGTTTCACTTTCCAGTCCCCATGGGATATTAGTTTAAGACAACTTGGCTTGTAGGATCAGCTCAGTGAGTGCAGATGTCTACCCTGTGGGACTTGTGCTCCTAAAGATGCTTTATGTTGCCGCATGTTTTCCTAGCACTTGGCAGGAAAATGATGCTCAGCCTTTGTAATTTTCTTCGTCTTCCCAAGATGTGCCAGAGCTCGCCCTGCTCACAAAGCGTCTCTCTTGTAGGCATGAGTCTCCGAAATGCTGTGGCAGTTTGGGATGGCTGGTCATGTCTCCTTGTCAGCTGTGTTCAGTAAGAATAGGTAGAGTTTCAACACATGTCCTTTGGAAACAACTCTATTAACACAGCTGTTCAGAATTTCTTTGCAACCTTTTGTGACTAGCTCTCCAGAATGCTGTTTAAAATACCACTAGAATCAGCTAAATCTGGACAGCCCTGTGAATGAACTCAGGTACTTGGTTTGATGTGCCTGAAAAGATGAATTATTTAAACATAAATCCATTTAGTTTTCATGTTCCCTATCCTCATGAACTGAAAGATGAGGGGAAAGGAAGAGAAAAAAAAAAGAAGACACGTGGGTGAGCAATTTGTGCTGTTTAAATCTTAGCTAAGGTGTTTGGTTTGAAATGATTCTTGGTGGGCGCTGTAAAGGCAGGAAAGATATCTTTCTCTTCTACTGCATTTTGCATCAAGTGTGAAAATCCAGTGGTAAGTGGAAAAGATGACAGTCTATAAAATCCTGCTGTATGTTTGAGGAACAGTTTGATATAATGACACAAAAGATATCTCTTAATCTATGCGCCTAATTGAAATGCAGTAAAGAACAGCATCTCTGCTTACGAGAATGGGAGAAAACATTTACACTGAGTGTTTATGGGGACACAAAGAGGCAGTTCTTGAAGAGCTCAAAAGGCTTAGGATTTTTTTCTGCTTATAGGAGTTTGGGGTTTTTTTTAAAGCTTTTTGCACACATGAGGTAAATGTAAAGAAGCAGAATATCGTATCTCTGATGGTGATGGGAAGATCACAGCCAGATTTGAATCTTCCCAAGCTCAGTCGTAAGCCTGCTCGTTGCTGCTTTACATCCATGCAAAAGGCAACTCTGTGCAGCCTGGATTTGAATAATAGAGTTGCTGTTAATGTCCAACATAAAGATGATTGGTTGTAGGCTTGATTTATGGGAAGCCAGAAGTGGTGAAGTATACGGTACGCGAGGGGATATTTATGCTGCTAATGCTTAAAACACAGCTGAATGTTCTGTGTGCTGTAGATGCTTTCAAATGGCAAAACCAAAGGTGCATATAGCAGTAAATCCAGTTATTCTGATAGCTGAATGGCCCTAGATCAGGATCTGACTGTGCAGTCTCTTCAACATGCAGAGCAAGTCTGGTAAGCCCCTGTTTAGTTACTGCCTGTTACAGGATTATCGGCTTTGAATCAAAGAAAATAATTTCAAATATGTTAGGATTTAGGGTATATTGTTTCATCTTCATCAGTTCCTAATGCAAGAATTGTTTTTTTCCAATTTATGTGCAAATAGGCTTCCAAAATCCATTGCTGTGAACTGAGATTTTGTCAGATTTTTTTTTCTTCACCAGATTACTCCTGTTCTGCTAATAACTGTCAAATTGCACCTCAACTCAGCATTTTCTTGATTTATCTTGCCTGCAGTAGCTAACAGTAGCTCTCCGAGGTGTATCACTTGGCTGCTTTGCAAACAGGGTGCTCTTAAGATACTCAGCTGAGCATTTAGACTTTTTGAAATGCTACAGCAATTATATTTGATTTTCAGAAGAAGAATTCATTGACGAGTCAAACTGGATGAATTTTTCAAGATGCAGAGGGCTTTTTCTCAGATGTTCGTAAGCTGAGCAGGCATTCTGCATTTATCATTCGGTAATGTCTAAAACATATACTAGCTCGATGTTTTTAGTCTTTCTTTTTTCACCAAACAAAATATTAGTCTGATCTTCCTGCTAAATAATACCTTCTGCTCCATTTACACAAATCCATCTCTTCACAGGTTTCTCCAGCAAAATACTTCACAGGGAGGGAGATACTGGAGAGCCCTTGGTTTAGGGCTGGTTAGTAGCTCCGGTCATCTAATGTTGTTAGTGATGGCTTCTTCTGACCACTTCGTTTCTGAGGCAGAAATATGTTATTAATTAAAGAGCATTTGCTGAGGCTGAGATGGATTTTGTCCGATACAGAAAGCTTACCTGCACTCCCTTAAAATACCATTTCTAAAACATTTTTTATATTTTAAGCAATTTATTTCTCTCAACCCACTAACTGGGGAAAAAAGACTACAGCAAAAAAAAACATAAGGTGACTTTGTAGCCTCTGCAAGTGAAGCACATACTTGCCCATCTAAACTTGCTGAAAAACTTACTGTTTTGAAAGAAGGTGTTTAATATCAAGAAAACATAGATGAATACCTGTCTCAGTGTGCTGTGTAGACTTGAACCAGCAAGATCGATGCATCCAAATTATAGCAGCTTTACCTAGTGTGAATGAGATGCTACTTACATTTTCAGGTAAAAGAAATCAACAACTATTAATTTGGCAGAATTATTTATTTCTTACTGATGATATTTTCAGTGTATCTAATCAGACACTCATGAATAGAAATGAAACAATTTAAATAGAGGCAGTGTACATTGTATGATCTTGTTTTCTCAAACTGTTCCGTAATGCGGTGAATAAATTTATCTTTTCTACTGAAAAGACTTCTGCAGGAATCATATACACTGCTTTCACCTCTGTTATTAAATATGACTTTTTTATAACTCTTGGAAGATGGTTATTTCTGCTTTTGCTACAGGCACCTGGGAAAAAAAAAATGTTCATTTTAGGGGAACAGAAGGGAAGAGTGTTCTTACAGAGCCTGAAAATTCAGACAGATGCACCAGGAGCACTTAACTGGAGAGCCGTGCTAGAAAATTATGAAACCTATCTTATTCCACTCCCCAACCCCTTGAATAGCGAGGTGCAGGTTTACAGAAGATAGATTAATGAGTTGAAAGAGGCTTGTCTGAATCAACATTCAAGCTCCTTGGAAGCCCAGGAGCAAATACTTATGAAATTATGTGGTGGCACTTGAATTCTACTGTGAATCATTGGATAATTTTGGGTCACTGTGGGAGAGATGCAAGTTTTGGGTGTCCTCACCACTAAACAACTGTTGACCGTCCATCAGGTCTGTGGGGAAACCGATGGGCTTTGTGGAGGTCTCTGTTGTCCTTGATGTTGTACTATGGACTGTGCAGCTTGGGATGGTGGTGGCCAAGGGTGACAGCAATGAACTTTGTTGCTGACAGAGACCATTGTTGTGAGGTGTTTTTTAAAAGATAATATTTATTTTCAGCTTTTGGAAGCTGATTTTCTTTCTTTTATTTGCCACCCCCAGGGACTTTTACACACCAGTTAGTATTTATTTTTTTTTTTTATGGGGAGCTTTATTTAGTCCTTGATAAGTAAGAGCATAAGTAGATCGTATAGGTGACTCTAAAGCAGCTGAAAACTAACCAGGAAGTCAAGGTGTCATCTTATTCTTCCTATTGAAAAGATGAAGATGGTTGATGCTGTCATAATTTCTCTACAGTGCCTTTAAAAGCTGCAACTCTGCTGTGTTTGGGTGGATTTTTTGTAAGCAAAGTCTCCTAACCCAAACCCACTGTACTAATGCTTTTAGGCGGTAGTAGTTAATTTGTAGCTACTAGAATACAAATATTTGCGTCTCTTCACTAAAGTCCTCCTAGGACCCTTCAGCATAAGCCTTGGCATGTATTCACTTTTCCACTTCTTTTAACTCTCCTTATGCTTGGGAAATGGGTGTGGGCACTGTTAGGGAAACTGACTGCTGTGTTTATCATCTGTCTCTTTTATTTTTTTTGGGGGGGGGG
>JAOEHY010050609.1:46282-91370 GCA_025447955.1 Psilopsiagon aurifrons
TGGTGTTTTTATAATCTGTCTATTTTATTTTTTTTATCCCCCCCCCCCCCCCACACACACACACTTGAGGAATTTTAATCTCAGAATGAATTCCAGCATTTACATGCTCTTAAAAACCTTCTTGGCAACCACCACCTCTTAATCTTTTTGCATTTCTTGTGATTAGCAGTGCTTTCTAATCCTAGCACCAGGCCCAACAGGAGCTGTTAACTGCACTTCTTGTTTTACAGCTAAATCTAATCCTTCTAGCAGGCTAAGGCCAGCATTATGTTTATCACTTTGAAATTACTAACTGTAAGACATTGTGGCAGTTCTTGAGTTGTTTTTTTCTCTCTTTCTCTTTCCTTGTCATGGATTGATAAATGTAGTGATTAGTATAAGGTTATTTCTTATATGTATGTGATGATTACCAGAAAAAGATGAAAATTCCTGCTTCTTCCACCTCCCTCCTTTTTCTCTTCCAGTCTCTCTCTCTACTTCTTTTTGTGGTCCAGAAGAAGCAATTTGCTTTCTACCTGAGTTTATGATTAGTAGCAAGATGTGTAGGTGGAATATGTTTTAGTGTCTTTTTCCCCCCCCTCTTCCTTTCCCTTCCCCCACACCTATTAATATATCTGTTAGTAAGCTAATGCTATTAGGTTATGCAGACTGTTCCGTGTACAGGGAAAGATAAGACAGCCATCAAATCCTCGCAGGGCCCCAAAAACATCTTTCCATTCTGCTGAAGGCTCTGTGTGTTTGTCCATGAGGCAGCAACAGATTTTGTATCAGTCACTTAGCAAAGAAAGGGTAAAGAAATTGCTATTATATATTTACTGCTGTGGGTTGTTTTTTTTTTTTTTTTCCTAGCACCTGGAAAGTTGTGTGGGTGTTTACAATCTCTACAGGAACTGCTCTGAATTTGCATTAGGAAAGGGGAAAAGGGTATGCTAAAGAGCTGCAAACTTACTTCTCTTTGCTGCTTGATATTTATTTTTTTCCCCATGGGAGGGGTAGGGAAAGCTTTAGCCAGGAGCATATAGTCCCCCAAATGACCGTATTTGCTTAAATCCTAAAATAACTTTTTAGGTGGATGAACGGCAAAGAGAAGCAAGACACAGGATAAGAAATAGCACTTTGCAGGAGCCAACTGTGTCTTCTGCTTCTGGGGTCTTTCCATGGTGTGTTTTATTTTACCCAACCAAAGGAAAGACGAGCTGGTTTTGTTGCTGGCAGTGCAAGCTTGAGTAAGTCTTTCAGATTTTAAAGCAAGGTAGGAAGATTTTATGTATGTCTGTATATATAAATGTGTATTTATTCATTTCTGTATTTGTAGAGCTGGTCTTCACTTTGTTAAGAACTCATCTCTGCAGCTTTTGGTGTCTCAAAGCTCATCTGTTTTCTCTGTCAGTGGATTAATGAAAGATAATATTTCTCTCTGTGCTGTTTGTCTTGCTTATATCCTTAGACCATATCATCTCTGGCAAAAAAATGGTACTTCTATATTTAAAACAGGAGCAAAAATGCAAAGCGGTATCTCCTTCAAAACAATCAAAACATGACTGTGTCCTTGCCCTTCTGATGTCATTAAATGCATAGTTACTTAAACCATTTTAATCCATTACTAGAAAGGTTGTCTTGTGGTTGGAAGAAAAAATTGTGTTTTCTTCTCTGCTCAGACAGAGCTGCTTCGCTTCCCTGCTCAGGGGAGAACATGTCAATGCTCAGGCGCTTGGTCTTTCTTCATTTTATGTTGAACAGTCAGAAAATTCCAGGGAGTTGCATTGTCCCCACGTGCACATATGTGTGTACCCACAGTGTCCCTGTCTGCTCTGGCTATTTCTGGTTTCCCAAGGTGTTTTGGGGGCTGATTGTGTCTCTTCTAACAGTTTGCTCTACTGCTTCCTTTGTGCTAGAGTTCAGCCAAGGTCCTTGGTGAGTTAATACAAGCTTGTAAAATGTTTCAGCTGTGATTAATTTAGTCTTCACTTTCCAAAGGCATAAGGGGCCATAATTCATGATGAAATAGGGTTGCTACCCTTTTTAACAATTTCTCTGCTTCGCACCTTTGAGGTCCTTCTTCCAGATAATGTTAAAACTTTGAGGGGTGGAAAAAAGTCATAGTAAGTCCACAAGTCAGAGTTAGGCTTTGTAGTCAAATGGCTGTTGGAGGGAAGCTGGGATGCTGGCTTGGCTCTCCCTGGCAGTCCAGTGGGAGACACCAGTCCCTACTGGTCTTCTGACCTGCAGGTGCTCACAGCTGTGGAAGGAGAGGACAAAGTGAGAGCTGACCTGGCAGCTGGCAATTTTCATCCTGGGTCTGAAGTTACAGCCCTGGATGCCTTTCTGCAAGGGCAGGGCTTGTGGTGCATAAAGGAGAGATGGAGCAGTGGGGAGCCATCTTCAGTGGGAAACTGGCTTACTGAGGATGTATTACAAATTAGGAAACTGTGATGATGAAAAATTGGAGTGAACAATATGAGAGATGTGTGGGGTAATTACACAGTGTAGCAAAAATAGTTGGTACCCTGCATAAAACGTAAGGGAGTCTGGGATGACGTTATCTGACTTGCTGCAGTGTCGCTGGCAGCCATGGAGACTTTCAAGCCTGGATGCTGCAGTTGTTTTACACTACCTCCTTTTCTCTGACTGAATTTCCTGAAGACAGAGATTTCCTGAGCCCTGCCTGTGTAGCTGTTCCCTCTCTATTCAGTGCTCCCATTTCCTGCACAGCATCATACCTACATATGCATAGAATAGAAAAATCCTTTTAGATTGCGAAGATAGAAAGAAAAACATACTTATCAATCATTTCTCTACTTCAGCAAAGAGAGAATATCTATTCCTTGAACTCTTCTGACCAGAAGCCATTGAAGAGTTATTAATGTAAGAAGTTAGAACTCTCTGTCTTGCTTTCAGTTCCAGTTTTGAGCTCCAGCTGTGGAGTACACATGGTAGGAGGCAGGTGTTCTCATTACGCTGCTCTTCCTTCCAGTATGTCTGGCAAAAACTTTTTTTTCCAGTATGTATTGGAAAAATCAATATTCCAGTTGATGGGAAGGAAGAAGCAGTATGCAGGTTGATACCTATGGATCTGCACTCTGTTAGGTGTGAGATTGCTTTCTCTCTGCAATGGTTACAATCTTGCACTTGCATACTGCCTACAAATTTGGGGTTTATATACATAAGACCTGCTTTTGTGTTTCATGGTAAGTTTCAAAGGGACAGAATTGATCAAGGTTGCTATCATGAATTGTAGATGTTCACTCCCATGAAAATTGCTTGTATAAGTAAATAGTGTTCCATAAAGTGACTGTCCTAATCCCTTACATCGAAGTTCTTTTGTTGGGTTGTTTGTTTGTTTGTTTTAGCTCTGGAAATGTAGTTTCTTCAGTAGTTTTTGAAGCTTGGAAACTGATAACCTGCAGGCTACTCTGTACCTTAGAAACCTCTTCACCTCCCTCAAAATAGCATAAGCAGTGACCACTGAAGCTGAAAGGGAAGAAGATAGTGATTAAAAACTTAATACAAATGGCTAGAAAACGGGAAGAATCTCAAGTTCAGAAGACACTAAGATTCTATGAATAAGAAATTTTAACACCAGTATGGCTCTGAATCCCACCAGGACAGCAGTAATTATAGACATAGCAACAGTTATCTGAAAAATCTCTTTCCTTACAAGTCCCTTTCATTGATGCCAGCTCAGGTTTGTGACTGCAGGGCCGAGGTGCCTCTGACCATCAGCACTGCAGGCCTTGCTAAGGGGTTAGTGAATCGATATGCAAAGCATGTTTTTAACTGCTTGAAACCCAGGAACACGCTGTACCTGACCACAGCCTATTTCAGGGTCTGTCAACTTTGAGGATTCAGCGAGCTGGCAGTGTCTCTTTTTGAACATGGCCATGAAAATAATTGTGAATGATTAATTTTAATTACTGCTGGCTGAGGATAGATCCTTGGCTGTGTGGATGGAGTTTTTTACGCCATGTGGAAGAGTTATCTGAGCTGGGAAAGTCTCAGACTTCTTTTGGTATGAGAGGTGTGTTCAGGAGAGAGCAGGTTTGCAGAAGGCTCTTTTCCCATTGCCGGTAATCACTTAATAGTGGTGTAGCAGCTGCCCAAGGTGTGTGCATTAGTGCAGAAAGCACTTGAGACTAGGAGGGGGTGAATATCTGGAAGTGAAGATGACCGATGGCTACTCCTGTTGCCTTACAGTCTCTCTTCCACTTGTTTTGTTCCTCTAAACTGGTATTGAGCAGAGAGGATGAGTACACTGATCTGAAACGACTGTATTTCTAAAATAGCTTTAAAATGCATTCCTTCTGCCTTATTTGGCCACAATTTAATCTCTGTCAGCATTTAGAGTAGTTGTCCTCCAAAGCAATCGCGCTCAATGTACCTTTTGTGAAACCTAATCCAGGGATAGCAAACTATTTTCTCTGTTTCAGAGGTGTAACTGAGACAAAGACTGATTAGTCTGAAATCCGGCTACATAAATTCCATCATTTGTGTGGTGTCTCAAAGGCGGTTGGAGAAGGAATATGTCTGAGTATCATCTCACTTGTAACAGCTAGTTTCCTAGTCTCACTGAAACGTCCTTCCTCTCAGACATTAAACCAAAGTGTCTTCATTCCAGTGTAGGAAGATTTATCTGTTTTTATGGTTGGAGTATGCATTTAGATACAAAGATACCCAAGAGACAAGTGGAAGCCTATCGTGTAAGCTGCTGGCTTCAAACTCCAGAATCCACAAGTGGAATCTTGTACTTGACTTTACTCCTAGCTGTTCTGCTGACTTGCTTTTGTGACCCAGGTCAAATCATTTGACCTTTGTTTTTTTCGTATATATTAGCTTTTCTATTAAAAACATTAACTGCTGGGCAGAGACTGAAGTTGTTTGTTCCTTTTTATTTTTATATTCTTGCACCATACTAACAGAAAAACTTTCAGTTGGAAATGTGTAGATCACAATCAAAATTGCTTCCAAACCTATCTTCCAGTCATTAAAAAAAAGCTACCAAAAGAGTCCCTGATTTAGAAATGTCTGCTTATGGAAATATTTACTCTCATCTAATGAAATTCAGTTTAGCATTACTAGTCTTCAAACTGTGAGAGTGTGCAGACCAGCAGCACTGATTTATGTCCCTACAGAGTTTTAAGGAATATTCCTAATCTGAGAGTGGTTTTCAGAAAGGTTTCCATAGAAGGCTGGCTGCTTCTGATTCAAGTCAAGTTCTATAGACAGCTGATCTTCAGGCCCTAAGCTGTTTATATATTCCTTAAAATGTGTATTTTTATTCTACTTAAATATTTATACAGTCCTTATCAACTTGATGTGACCTTGGTCTTATAGATGGAGGCAAGCACCACATTTCCCTAGGAAATTGTGTGAGGGTGTTTGGAGTGGAGCCTGGACCACTGGGAGCTCAGACTGGTGTTTGGACCATAAATAATGCCATCTTTATTGCCTAGAGGGATGACTAAATTGTCTTTGTAGCATACTGTGATAGTAATCTTTCCGGCTTGAACTGATCATGGCCATGTTCACAGCATGTTACTGACTGCCGATAGCTGGCAGACTGGACAACACCAGAGTCTTGTACCAGTCTGTGGAAATGTTTGGAAGATGTCACCTTTTTTGATGGTTAGCAAAGGGGGCTTGTTCTGTCCTCTTCCTTTAGCTGTGTTTTCAGTTTAGAGATAACAGAGATCATGGCAATCTGCCATTGCGTTTTCTATATAGTTTTGTTTTGCCAGGATAATAATCATCTGGACCGTCTTTTAATTAAATTAGCTCAAACAATGAACCATATGAAAACTGCATTGGGACTTTAATGCAACTGATGCATTCTTTTGGGTAGGTTCGTATGGTAGGTTGTGCTTAGTTTAGAGACTGATGGGAAAGGGGAGCTATTGGTCTTGCAGGGAGGGAAGCGTTTCATCATGCTTCAGATTTTTTTGACCAAAGTCTTTAAATTGGCAATTTGAGCAGGGGTAGGCTTTTTTATAGGCTACCTCTGTTTTTATTGTTTCTCAGAGGAAATAGAACTTGAAAATAAAGGCTTTCATCTGAAGATTTTTCTTGTGCTTCTATGTATTAAATGAATAAATGAAGTTGATTGTTACTGCAGTAGTCACTGAGATCATAACTGGTCAGTGGGAGACCTGCTTTTAATTACTGACTACTTCTTGGTCATCTTTAGTTTTTCTTAGGTCATGTTTGTTTTTCTTGGTTTTGTTGGGTTTATTTTTTTTAGTAGGTCAGTTTTTTCCCTCCACCAGTAGCAGCCTACTTAGCCTTGCATTTCATCCAGCACTCTTACTTCATATTTTTTCCTCCCTTCCTTTTTTTTTCTGTACAGTTAAAGATCAAAATAAATGCTTACAGAATATGAGATTAAATGGGGAACAAATTGCAGAAGAGGGAAAAGTCAGATGTACTGTCAAAGTATGTAGTTCCTTTTTACCTTTCTTCAGGGTTTCATGGTATAACATGACTTGTTGAGTGTCATGTGGTTATACAAACATCTTCATTTTTTCTAGCCTTCTGTATGGACTAAAAGGTAAGTAAATGGTCTTTCCTAAAACATATGTGGAAAAGGCATATTGTGATGTTATCAGCCAGACTTGTACAAGGGGATTATTTGTTCCTGCACACTTTAAGCAGGGTTGCAAGTACCAGGAACCCCTTCTGAGTCAACAAGAAATTTGCAGACAGAATTTTCCAGTAATCTGCCTACCTGTTTGTCAGGAGACAATGGAGAAGATTTGGAAGGATTTTGGCTCATGAGCAGACTATGCTAAAGCCCCAGCTGCTGGTTTATTTTTGTCCACATGCATTTTGATATGTAAAACATAGAGGCAGTATGATTTGTCCTAGCTGAAGAATTTTGCAAGAGCATATTCCGTAGTTCCTATAGCTTTGAGTTGATAACAACATCAGTTACACTTCAGCCAGGTATAAAAAAAAAGCCAGCAATGTAATTTCAGTGCAGAAGCAAACAGAAGTGAGGATGCCTCTTAATCATGCTTGCGTGTCCCAAGTGCAGCACAGGATAGAAGCAGTTTAAAGAAATGTCAGCAAAGTGCAGTAGTTTTCATCCAAAAATACTTCGGTACATACCTCCCAGGTGACAACTTGTTCCCTGTCATGATGTCAGTGCCTCTTGCAGCTACAGAATGGTCTCCAGGTGGTCATTTGTGGAAAGGAGAAAGTACAAGGGACCTAGGGGTTGGGAACCTAGCTTAGCTGGGAATAAACCAGCTTTTATTTCTGTGCTAGCTGCATGGCAACACCAGGGTTGTGCGTTGGAGATGGGAGGGTGTGAATATGGAGAGGACAGCTTGAGTCTAAACCTTGACATTTTGGGGTGGTGGTGCAGACTTTTTTCAGGCTGCAATGCAGTTGGTTTTCCTCCCAAGTGAAGTAGGGGAATGTGTGTGGGTCATATCTGTTGTGTGTGTCGGCCACTCACACCGCAGGGCTGACCAGCAAGAAAGGCAGCATCATCGTGCTGCCATCATACTGGACCTGAACCACATGAGTCAGCTGGTCAGTCCTTCCCAGATCTGCCAATTGCCCTCTCGGTCTTCCTGAACTGACTCCAAAGGAGTGCTTGGATTAACAAATAGTCATGTGTTTTGTGCAGGAAACCTTGAGTGACCTTCAGAATATTATTATGATTTGTTTTTGAATGGCTATTTTGATTAAATGGCCTGCCTTGCCACACACAGTGCAGCGATGTCGTTGCTTTTGTTCCCAGAATAATCACTGGGGATTTGTGTCTGCATGCACATACAACAGTGTCTTCTGCTTTCTGTAGTGGCAACAGTAGCTGTAGTGAGAATGAGCTGGGGAAAATAAACAAAGAACAAATCCCTAAAACTCACAAAAGAAATAGAGGATCCATATTATATTTTTAACAGGTCTTGTGATTATTTTTTTAAGGGGCTATTTTCTGATTGTTTTCGTTGTCTTTCACTCCTTCGAATTACTCACCACTTCTACGTATTGGAGGATTCTTCAAACTGCTAGGCTTGTATAAACACACTAGGTTCATACTAATAGGAGAATTATGCAGGTTTCGTGCAGTTCTTCTTCTGCTGTTCCCTTTCTTCTGCTGTTTTCTTTTAATTAATCTGCAACAGAGTCCAGCTACAACAGATAATTCGCTGCTTTTCGGGTCAGGTGAAGGTAGGTCGGTGCAAAAGGCACTTTAACGACATGTGGAAAAGCTTTTTTGCTAATTGGATTGCAATACATGTGTTACTGCCCACTTTAACTCAGCAAAATCATTTTAATCTGATTCCCTCAGTGCTATTTTACTTAGAATTTGTGACATTCAACCTTTTTTGCAAGAAATAGTATTATTTAGTTACGAGACTCACAAAACTGCTGAGGTTGGCAGGTACCTCATCCAGTCCGACCTGAGGCTGCCCTCAGTCTCCACATGGCCTGATGCTCAGAACATAGCGTAGTTGGGAAAACCCAGAATTCAGTGATCTTAACGGGAGAATACTACTTAAGGTTAAAAACCCCCAACATAGCATAGTTACTTAGTATGCTTAAATTCTGGTTTACACGCATGTATCCTCCTACTGAGCTCAATGGAATTGTGTGTGTACTCCTCTGACTAGGACACCATTTAGTTGCAGTCTCTGTTTGCCTGTAAATGTAGTGTCTTGATTTTAATAGAACTGTTTATTTTTGCAGGCTTTTTTCCTTTCCCATTGCTGATTCCTTTTTCTACCCTGAAGAGAATTGCATTTCCTACCTGTGAGCTCTGCTGCTGCAGTGAGTTGGAAAGCAGGATGCTAAAGGCATTTGTTGGTACTTACTGACTCTATATTGCAGTCACAGAAGTAATTGCAGTGTCATGGAAATATACCCAATCTAGTTTGCTATATACAAATATACCAAACCAGGTTGTTCACAAACTGATAATACTCCAGCCACAGACTGAGGGGGTTCATAATATGCTAGTGTACCCTGCTGCTGCTTGAGCTTATTTAGGTGCTTATATTTACCCTTGCAACCGTATGACCCTGTCCTTTACTCCTGCATGACATGCTTGTAGGTGGGTTGTTGTATTTTTTATTTTTTCCTAGGAAAAAGGCCTTCTTTCTTAATATTTTGCACTTCAAAATCCCTTCCCTCTGAGGAACTTACTCTTTGGTCAAGCAAGTGTAAGGTCAAGCAGCACCCTGGTTCACTGGGGAGCACAGCTGCTCCTGGCGTGAATCTTGTCACCTCCCTGCTGCAAGGCTCCTTACACAGAAAATGACTGTCTTTCAAGAGAGTACTGTCTTGTATTTTGACTTATCTCACTTATGTCAAAAGCACTTATGCACAAGTGGGAGGTCAGGGAATGCATAGCCACTTTTTTTAATGATAACCACAGCAACGTGGTATTGTCATGTGAAGGAAACGAGAAAAATAAATAATTGGGTTGGAATTATCCAGGAATTTAACTCCACAGGGATGATGGCTTACATGGTAGGTGGTATTTGGTTTTCTACTTTCAGTGGAAGAATGTGCTTTTAGCAGCCCAATAACCCCATAGTTGGGAAATGCTTTCTGTGCTGTCTTACTAAGTAAAAAGTGATGCAGAATGACATTAGAACCAGCTTTTGTTGCTGGTGAGCAGTTAATGTTTCTTAAAAACTGCTTAGTGTGCAGGATTTGACAACCTCGCAGGACGTGGCAGCACTGGGGCAAACCAGGCTCTCTTTATGAATGTGATGCACTCTTTGTGTTCCAGCCTGCGAGGGCTCATAGCCTTTGTTCTCACTAACATTACTGTTGTATGCGAACATACAGCACCGCTTCTCTTTGTCTTCTGCAAAAATCCCAGATCATGTGTGGCAAATTGTTTTGACAGTTGGCTTTCCATTAGTGGGGGGAGGCAGAATACTGAAGAGCTACTGTCTAGACCTACTTGCAGAACTATTCTGGTGTAAAGAATAATCGTACAGGAAGTTCCTATTTCCAGGACCTATTTGTGCATTCTGACTCCTCTCCGTATAATAGGATTACACATTTCTTATCACAACTGCAAACTGGATGTGTGCCAGCCATAAACTCTTCACAGTGTAAAAATATGATTGCAGGCAATCTTTTTTTCCCTCTTTTCTCCTTTTTCTCACCATCCCTTCTTACTCTGGATTAAGGCTGGGGGAATCATATTAGGCAGTGTAGGATGAATCACAGAGCATCACTTAAAACATTACTGCAGACTGGTATATACAGGCAAAACTACTTGACCAATGGAAACTAATTACAGACAAGAAGTGTGCCTTAGGAGAAAGAGATACTGATGTTTGAAGTGTTTCCTTAAGGCATACATTAGAATCTGGGGGGAGAATTAAGATTCTGTCGCTTTTAGGGAATCTTCGTCTATTCATATGGTGAGCATGGGAGTGACACCTGTAGCCAAATGATTTTGGACAGGCACTCATTGCTTTGAATTACTGTTTTACTTAACAGGGGGTTTTGATTTACACAGTACTCTGGCAGTAATTCAGTCTGCTCTGCAGTATACTGGGCTGTAATATATTGAACAGATGAAATAATTGGATCCTGAGGTAGCTTAAAGCTAAATAAATACTGGAAGGGGAAATCTAAGCAAAAAAAGAGGGAGAGAGGAGAAGCCCACCCTGTTGAAAATAAATAAAAATAATCATATACATATATATAATCATATATAGTGATCAGAAGTGAAAGTCTTTTATGGTTCATACTGTTAAATGCTACTCTAGCCATCTGTAGAGAAATGTGCAATCCTGGAGTCTGGCCAGACTTCAGCATAGTTTTGTGAGGAAAAAATGGCCCAGATTGCCCTTCTTCAGCGTCCATACCAAGCATGTTCACTGTAGCTATTTTGGGACTTTAAAACCTTGGTGTGGGAAAGTGCAATACGTCTGCTGGGATGAGCCGCAGCATTATTTCCAAGGTTTGACCTCTGTTGAAGATTGGCTGAACTAGGAATGGATGTGGCAGTGTCAAATGGTGTTTGAGATCTGCTCTATATCTCAGGGCTGCAAATATAAGAATGTCTGCCATGTGCTAGGCTCCATCTCTGTAATATGTTCTTGCAAGAGGTGAGCTGGTCATGCTTTCCTTGGGTTTTGGACTACATTGCAAATTTTGGGGAAAAGAAGAAGTGTTTTAAATAGTTTTATTCCTCTATCCCAATTTTGGAAGGGCAAAGTTTTGAAGAGGTTTGCTGGGTTTTGTCATCTATGAGGTCTTGTGTTTGTCCTGGATCCCTCTTTCAATGAATCGTTTCCTCCTGGAAACAAATGTGAACTCAGGAAGTGCACATGTAGGACTGCAGACGTGGGCTGTACTGGCAAGGTCGCTATCCCAAATGCAGCCTCTGCTGGGTGGGGGAACACCAGTGCTTTCTCTCCCCTTGCTCGTGCAAGTCAGGGTAGTAATAGTTTGTGCTAAATAAGCGCATTTGATGTCTTACTGAAGAAAGCCTACTTACTGAGTTGGTAGAAAAAGGAATATTTTTAACTGCATTTTGCTGGCCATTTGCAGGGAAGGTTAAGAAGTTTTAATCAGGGTAGAAATTCCTCACTAAGTGCTTCATACAGAGAAGTCGGATGGGAAAAACTCAAGTCAGAGCTATGGCCACTAAAGGCACCAGGTGCTTTTTGAGTGTAGGTGGCATCTTGGCCGGGACAGCTCTCACTGTGTTCTTGGACCACAGACTTTTATTAAATCAGAAAAAGTTAGTAGTTACAGAAAAGTTTAAAGCCTTGTCAAATGGAGTTGTATTGGTCATGGTTTTGAGGAGGGGTATTTGGAAGGGTGGAGAGGAAGGCTAACACAACATGCACCAGTTCCCTCTGGGAGGAGATTTAAGACTTCCAAGTTCTCTTCTCCCACCATGAGCCTTAACTATATTGTGCCTTTTTCAGCACAGTAGTTCTGTAGGTTATCAAAGTTATAGTCACATATCCGTAAGATTTCTCTAAGCTTTTAATGTGTGAAGTTCCAATTACATGTGCTGTTGGATTCTGTATGCTAAATGCAATTATTTCAGTAGTTGATTCTAAAGGTATAGGTGTAGGGTGGATTGATATATTTAGTCTGTAAATTGTATGTAGAAGTTGGCAGAAGTCATCTTCATTTATTTCAGTATTCAAACGCGGTTTCATGCTTTTATTTTTAAGGCATGGGAAATGAGTGTTTTAAAAAACCCACCACCAAGAGTTAGTGCAAAACTACACTGGAACTTTAATGTGCGAGTTACGAAATTAAAAGTTCCTGCAATAAATGTGACTGTCATATTACAGGTATACTGCAACATAAATTTCCCAGCCTCTGCAACAGTATTGAATTCTAATATGTGCAAGATGGTTGATGTAGAGTGGTTATGAGAATTACAGCCTTGTTTTTCCTAACTAGTTCATTTGAATTCTCAACCTTAATGTTCTGCTAACCATATTCTTGCTAATCTGCTTTAGGAAAATAAAGTACAAACCTTAAGTATCTTGAAGCTCAAAGTGATGTATACCTGGAGAGAGAGAGATAACGTTAGACTGCAGTAAGTTTCTGTGTTTTCATTTCCTTTGCCACTGAGGTTAATGTTGAAACATTCCTTGTCTTCATGGAACCTGTCAATGGACCTGTTGGATCTTGTCTCCATGAGACCTGGGAAAATAGGGCAGAAAGTAGTTACTTGTTGTCAGTAAAGCGTTTTTCTGTGTCCCACATGAGTGAGCTCAGCCTTTGGGGATGCAGAGAACCTAGCTGTGTGGAGCAGGGTGGAAGTATTGCATCTCTCAAGAGGACCCGTGGAAGGGACCAACCTGTCCTACTCAGCCTTTAAAGTTCTTTCTAAGTCTACATCCTCATTGCAGGTACATCCCCATCTTGTTGACTGAACACATGCTGAGATCACTGTTCTGATACAATACTCACCCAGCCAAGAAAAAGAAACTTTCAGAAGTAGCCTCTACAAACTAAGTAGAGGCCACTGAGAGATGGAAAACTGATTTTTCAAAATAAATCTCTGTTGTATCTCATATGCAATGCAGCACTTTTGAAAATCTCTTGTGGTTAAACACTTCTATCATGTCCTCACCACCTGCTGGAAATCCAGCACAAAAACAAGAATAACCAAATCTTAAATTGTAGCAGCTGAACCTGTTTCAAATAAATCGCAAAAGCTATTGTTTACTATAAGTGTTATCTGATTGCTGGCAGAACCTGTGTTTATTGCTTTTCTGTATTACAGTCTCTTGTAATTTGGACAACTAAAAATTGTGTTCCTTTTCCCATTGTACAGAGAGATTTGTAAGTAGACAGACGTCTATAATTATACTTAGTGGGATTGGAAAGTGTATAAAGCATAAAATGAAATTGCCTGGTTTTAATCTGAAGTAGCATCACATCAAATTTTTCACTTTTTTACATATCTTGGAAAAAACATTTTTCTCATTCTTTGAATAACATTGGAGGACATTTAGGGACTATAACAAAGATACTCTGTGCAGACTGTTTCCATGTACTCAATATTTCTGTTTTCATGTACTCGATATTTTGAAATGTTTGCACTGCAAGTCAAACACTGGGTGTTTACTGTACTGGTGGTCATGAAGGAAAGGTAGAAAGTGTAGTCTGACAAGTGTCAATGACTGTCTGGAGTAAATATTTCATTTCAGCACAGTAATTGCTTCTTTTTTCCCCCTCTGATTAAAAAAAACCCAACAAACAACAAGCCAAGTGCAAATGGATCTTACAGATCTCTTTTTGCCCTGTGTGCTGTCAGTTCTTTTTAGAGCTCATTCTTTTTTTACTTTTTTCCTGCCCCATGAGTAATGAAGAACAGAAAACCCCAAATCATGTATCAAATCCCAAGCTGCAGCTGTAAAGTCACAGCTCAGATAGATATATCTGTATATTTTTGGGTGCTGTTGGCATTGTGTCTTCATTATTTATTTGCAGTTTATAACTAACTTTTTCTCTAGGGATAGAAGAACATGCATATATTATTTACACCTTTTGATTTTGACAAATAATATCACACTTCATGCTTCCAGAGCACTCGACAATCCAATCCCAACAGTCAAGAATAGGCAAATGCATTCCACCACACTAAGGCTTTAATTTGATATTAAGTGAGCCTCACTGCTGCCCTGTTCTGATTTTGTGTAGTTGTGGTGCTGTCCAAGGCTGGGTGGCTGTGGGATTTCTGCTGACTGCCTCAGTCATCTATGTTCATACCATCTAGACCCAAGGAAGTGAAACAATATGAGCTTGAGATGCTGACTCAATGAGAGCTGCCTGCTTTTGCCCAGGAGAAATGGTTCTAGTTACCAGTAACACCTGCGTGTTGCAATCCCTGTAATACAAGGAATGAGGTTATTCACCAGAAGAGGGGGTTTGATCTGTCATTTTTATCTGTTAAAGCCATGCTGGTGCTAGGAAGTCAGGATATGTGTGTTTGACTAGGTAGGGACTAACGTTGGTGCTGGTACATGCTGGCCAGTCAGGAGGGCAACACCTTTACCCTCTGCAAAAGCAGGGGAGGGAAGAGGAGGATCAGTTTTGAAAAGACCGTTTTGGGAGCACACCAAAAGCACTTTTCTGCTGTTGAATCAAAAGCAGCAGAGGGTAGGCTCTGTGAAACAAAATTTTCCTCCTCAGAGTTTCATGACCTGAATTCCTTTTTACCTTGAATACTTCATCATGCTATGAGCTTTGGATCATTGTGATTGCTTGTCTTAAAAAGAGATATTTTCATGGAACTTTATCTGAATGTTCACTCTTTCATAGAATGTGTACGTAGGAGCATATTTAAATGCCAGATTTGTGAAATCTGTTTTTCCATTATTTTTTCCTCAGCTTTACGCATGCCTTGTAGTAACACAAATTACGTTGAATAATTGTGATCATGGTTCTGGATCAAGAAAAATACACCAGGATGTCCAAAGAGCAAAAGGAGCAGGTTTGTTTGGACTCTTACCAGGGACAAATGGCCTACTTATGTCTTTTGAAATTGCAGCTTCTTCTCTTCCAGCTAAAGCTAATGGTCTAGGATGGATGCCCTGCACAATGATGATACCTGCTCAACTGGAGGGAATTCACTTCACAGGAGCTTATGCATCCTGTCATACCATAAAAATGAAGTGTTACTTGGTGGATGGGATTTGAAAAATGGCAGACTTCTCAGGTACATAATAAGTATGCCAGGAAATGTAAGATCACAAGGTTGTAGATTGAGTTCTCTGCAGGGTCGGGCAGCCACTGTCTCACACATGCAGTCCAGAGATGCTCTGTAACTGTTACTGTAGGTGTAACTGTCTACTCTCTGTGCCTAGCTACTAAATTTATCTCAATAAGCGGGAAGAACTTGAAGACTAAAAGCCAAAGTACAGCATGCCATTGGGAGAGGAGAGGACTCATCATGGGCATCATGGGCACTGGCAGGTTTTGAGGCTCCTGTAATAGGTGGGAGCTAACTAGAGGTCCCATGGTAGACCTGTGACTGGACCTGCTGTATGCTGCTTTATTATTTGTCCTCTAGAGAACTGAAGAGCAGGCTGTGATCTCAATATTAAGGACAGATTTTTTTCCCTTCAGTTTTCGGCTTAAACTAGAATTCTTGCACGACTTCAATCTCCCTTCTGCTTTAAGAGTCTAGATTAGAAAAAGTAATTTTAAAACTTCTTTGTTGTATTGGCTAAAAGTCTCTTCTACTATTTATTTGCTTCTTGTCTTTTGTGTCTGTGTTTCTGCCTGTGTTCGGTGTATCTGACCTGCAAAGGTGGAATTCAGACATGGTTTTGAGTGTCTCACCATGATGGCATGGTCACTGCTGACAGCTCACTCTGTCAACCTGTAGCAGTAGTTTCTCGTGCCGTAGATGAGGAGTAAACGTCTGAAAAGCAAATACAGCTGTAAAACCCAGTGAAAGAAACATCAATTTCCTCTTTCTGAAGATGCATCATCACCCCATTTCAAAGATAAGTGAATGCATCTGAGAACAAAAAAAAAAAAAAAAACGCCCCTGCTTTAATTGTGTTTTTGTCAGTGAAGAAACAACCAAACTACTGTCAGTAACTGAAGGAAGGTTTTCCATGTTGCACAATCTAGTTGGGCCAGACTGGATGAGTCATAGAATGGTTTGGGTTGGAAAGGACCTTAGGATCATATAGTTCCAACCTCCCCGCCATAGGCAGGCATAAAAAAATCATTCCGTTATCCTTTTACTGCTGGGACAGCTGAAGTTTAGAAAGGATGGGCATGCAGAAGTTACTGCTTACTTGGCAACCAGTTCGTGTGGCATACCCAGACTCTCCTTGCCCAACACGATGGAGAGATTTAGCCTTCTTGGGGTGAGTATGCAGCTGGTTGGTAGAAAACTGAAGCATTAAATACAACATTAAATCCCCTTTTCCAAATATCTCAAAGCTTCAGGCATTTGTGTCTGTCTACCTTTAACCCTTATTTTAGGACCTTCTTCAAGGTTCTCTGCTCCTCTGAACAAAAGTCTGAACTGGCATGTGATGTTCTTATTTCATATTGTTAAAAAACAGTGCCAACAGTTGAAGGTGACAGATGGTTTGGTGGGAAAGAGCAGTCAGTTCATTGGGATAGAGGTTCAGAGGTAAAACTTGAAAGCAGCTGTGGAGTTGAGAGTTCAAAAAAGTTAAGTCATTCCTGTCTGGGCTTTGTTAGTATTACAGTTGTATAGGCTTGAGATGCTCTTTGCTTATTGTTTGGGTCTCTGAAGAAACACTGACAGGTCATGGAGAACTCACAGACACGGTGGGATGACTCTAGGTGCTCTTTGCTGATGTACCAAAGCACAATCTTTGCATGTGGCAGAGCTCCTTGGGGTCCAGGCAAGGCCAGGAGATCCACTGAGCCTTGGCAGCACTTGGACTGCACCCTGCACCTCACTCCCAGGGCAGAAGAGCAGCCCTTTGGATGCTTTTCATCATCTGTAGCAATGTTTTCCCTAGGCCCATATGTTTTCCCTTTTGTATAGCACTCTGCTTCCTTGCCTGAGGAACATTTGCAGACATCTATTTCCCTCATCCCTTCTGAGCCCTTTTCTAAGCTTCCTTCCCTTTGCAAGTCTTTGATATATTCCCTTCCCTTCCTGATCTGAAGACTGGTAAGCACAGCAGGTGAGGAGTGTTAGTGCTGCATCTGCTGCTAATTGGGCTCACAGGCTCATTCAGATAGTGCTGGCAAGTGATGTACTGAGTTAATCAGGAGCTGGGGTTTGTAGGAGAATGTTCATATTATGTAGGGTAAGTAGAGATTTGCATGTCAGCTTTTAAAATTGGAGCTTACCAAAATGAGACTGGCTGCTGCTTTCTTTGTTGGTCTTCCCGTGGTCCCCTTTACCTGGGGTGTCTCAGCACCTTTACTCTGTCTATCTTTGCAGCAGCCTGGGAGTGTGAGTGGTGCTGCCACCCCCAGCTAGGAGATGATGCCTGGGAATTCAGGGTTTAGGCAGGAGGTTAAACAGTGTGCTGTATTCGGTGGTGGTGTGCTGGCTTAAGCAGATTTCTGGCTGTTTCCTTCTCCAAACAGTACATGAAGAGCGGACATACGTTTCCTTCTGCAGCCCCAGCTATGAGGGCAACCATCCCTGCAAAGGGGCTGGAGAGGCAGGTGGGGAGGGCGAGCTGCATCCATCTTGAACAGCAGCAGCTAGCGCTGCCTGAATATATCTGGCACCATTGAGGAGGTTCTTCCACCTGGTTTGGACAGCATGTTGGCTTTGCAGCCTTCCTCCTGGTCACTTGTTCCAGCCTCTGTGCCATCACAGGCTTTCCCAGCCTGCCCTCATTTTGGCTGCTGTAACCGACTGATTGTCGATCCTTTAATAAGTGCAATGCAGAATTACCCTCCTTGCTCCAAAATAAAAGCAAAACTTGCTTTTAACATCTTTCTGTTCAGTAATTCAGTCTACAGGGTAGTGCCCTTGGGCTCTCAGGGCAGCACAAGTGTGGAGGCAGCAAATGGCAGACAGGGGGAAGGCAAGAACTTCTTAGGCTGACTTGCCTTTTGAAGCCAAGGTATCCGCTAACTACAGCTTCAGTGTTTTTGCCTAAGGTCATGCGAGAACGCTTGGCAGAGCAAAGAACTGAAGTGGGTCTCCCCAGATCCAGGTTACCACTCTAACCCCAGGACTGTTTTTCTTCCAGCACTTGAAAATGGTCTGAACCTCCCATGAGGTACTTCGTGAGAGCTTTTTAGGCAAAGATTTTGCTCTAAAAAAGCATGACTGTTTGCTTTGTGAGGGGAAGCTCTTGTTCCTGTTGCCTTTCTGATATATCCCTTCTGTTCTTGGCTTGCTAACTTGATGATTTCACTCCCCATGCATCGGGCAAAAGTGTTTTTTCCTCTATTCAAAGAGCCAGGAGGAGCAGCTGCTGTGCTGACTCTAATCTCTAGTTCTTCTGCACTTCTCTGGGCAAGCCAAGGGGAGCTAGGACTGAGGAGGTGTGTGGAGAGCGCAGATGCAGAAATGAATTTGCTGTGTCATCCTTGAGTCTTACAAGCCAAGAAGTGGTTTGCTGATGTTTGTTCAGGAAGGATCCAGAGTTTGTGCAGCATGTCCAGGAAGCTGCTGATCACTGGATATGGAGCACTCCAAGGCTCTTTGTCAAAATGACCTGCATCCTCAACAGAAGTCCTCGATACCCAGTGACCTTCCTGCAACGCGGTATGGGAAATAAGTTCTTAATGCATTCCACCTCCTGCCACAGGATGCCGGTATTGTAGATATGGATAGAACAGCATCTTTCTGGTTGCCTGCACACAGTAGAAAAACTGATCAAGCAATTAATTTCCCTTCGTTGCCTTCCTTTAGTCAAGTACTCTCACATCCCCTTTTTCCAGAGGACCATTGTGTGTTTAGGTCTTTAGTGCTTAACTCCATTAAATTTGTGTGTATGGAAACATTTAAACTGGCTCCTCTTTTTTTTTTTTTTTTTTTTTTTTTCCATGTCCTTTTCTGACAGTCATATCTCATTCCTTTTAAAAATAGAGTATTTGCTTCAGCAGTACCCATAGCTCAGTCTTGCAAGTGCCTGGGTAGATTATCCTATGCATGCATCTAATATTCACTCTGGCAGTCTTCTGTAATTGACAATTAATTTGTGAATCTTTTTCCATGCTGTTCTTTCACCTTGAGTGCTGGGTGTACTGGATCTCTGCCACCTCATATTTCTTGGATAAAGTCACCGTGGCTTCTTGCCTTGCAATGTCTGACTCCAAGCCAGTGTGACTTGTTGGGAAAAAAAAACCCTGCAAAACACAGTGTGGGTTGGAAGATTCATTTAAAGAGGTGGAATAGTTGCTGGAGAACAGCCTCTGAAAAACAAAGTTAAAAATCTTGATCTATACAAAGATATTTCAATACCAGATAACGCAATTAGTCAATGCCTTTGTCTCAACCGTTGCATTCTTCATTCTTTTGTTGTGTGAAGAGTGGGTGATATAAATCATTTTCTGGAATGCCTATGTCCATCCCATTCAGATGTATGAAATTCCTCTGCAGTGGTGGTTTGATTTCTAACCTTTAAAAGTTATGAGCTGTGACAGAGAAAATTATAAACTCCCATTTGTTTTCTGTGCTTGTGTGGGGAAATTCTGTCTCAGTCCAAGCACCATGGAGCCTACAGTGCCTTAAACTGATTTATGAAGCCTTTTCCTTGATTTGCTTGCAGCTGGTATGTGTAAGTCCAAATTCAGTTACCACACCTGCAGTAAATCAGTGATATATAAATGTTTCCTAACTTGGGAGAAAATCCATTAGTGGTTGAATTAAACCTTTAAAAGACTCTTATTTCCTGAGCGTTAGACTACTATAACTTTTATGTGTGATTTTAACACGTTCTGAAGTGTTAGGCAAACTACAAAGAGCTGCTGAGTATGTAGGTAATGGTTGTTAAAGTATTTTAAGAATGGTTTGCTTCTAATAAAAAGGCTCCTTTCATGTAGCTCAGCTCCAGGTTGGACAGGGCTTTGGACAACCTGGTCTAGTGGAAGGTGCCCCTGCCCGTGGCAGGGGAGTTGGAACTAGGTGATCTTTAAGATCCCTTCCAACCCAAACCATTCCGTGATTCTATAGAAATGATCTGTCACCTCTAGTTGATGGGGATTATAAAGCAGTCAGAAGTTGGTGACTTGTTAGGTTTTGTTTTCTTAACCTAAGAGAACATCTCTGCCTTTGTAATACCACATAGGTTTCATTGGGGATAAGGAAAAAGCTTTAGAGAAATGATCCAGTGTTTGCTAATGAATGTTTCCCTCCTCCATCTTCTTCATCCCCATTTTCACTTTGCAGTCACAGAAGTCTGAGCTAGGAGTGGAGGGTGACTTGAAGCCCACTCCACTGTCCAGCTGAGGATCCCTGCATGCATGGGAGTGCTGTAAGACGAAATACAGAACTGCTCTAGTGCATTCTGCCTCAGCAGGAGGAGTTAGTGCCCCGGTGGTGGAGTGGGTTAGCTTCTCATGGTGTCCCATTAGATCTGTCATCTAAGCTGCTCATTTGAGCATTTCTACAGTGTTAAAATGAGCCAAAGCTTAAACGGTTGAAGCTCAGTAAGTCTTGGATAAACCATGTAATTTTGCTGGCATGTTGTTGCCCATATGGATGCCATTTCCATGAAGCACTGGGCAGTGGCAAAATTTGGAGGCCTGGCTTACAATTTTGTCTTTCTGCTGCTGTAATTCCCTCTCTCCTTCCTCCTCTCTCTTTCCTTCCCTCTTGCACCTCCCAAAATGCATTTCAGCCAACATATCTGAGGAGGTACAGAGAAGTAAACAAGTTGCATCCCCACACTAAATTGCTTTCTCTCCCCTTTCCTCCTCAAAAGCACAGAAGGGAATAGAAAAGGAAGATTAGTTGTGTCAGAGCTCCATCCTGGTGCTGTTCCTATGCCATGGGTTGCTCAGAGCCGAGTGTGTATTCTTTGTCTGGGATAAATAACAGTGAAACTCTGTCTCAATTTTCTCTGCAGTTTCTCCCACTTGCATTCATTTTAAAATTTCATTCCTCACTCTCATTATTGCGAGGCCTGCCATTGCGTGCCCAGGGGAGTCAGGTAAAACATTTTTATTTACTTTCGGCTTGGTTCAGTTCCACTTTCAACTTCCTCTCTTCTTCAATTTTTTTGTGTTGTGTTTTGTTTTCCAATGAATTTGGGAGGAAGGGGAGGGGGCACGAGGAGGGAGTGACATTTATACTGTGTGTGAGATGCCTTCAAATGTAAATCCATCTCCTTTGGTATTAGACTGCTGGCTAATTCTTTTCCTGAACGGTCATCTCAGTTTGTTCTTTCTGTCACCCGCACTGGTTGTAGTCTTCATGTCAAAAACATCTACACCAGGAGTAGAGGAAATCTGAATTGGATAATGGATTATTTGGCAGTTTGGGGGTACCAGTCAAGCTTAAGTTTTTGCAGTCCAGAGGCCTTGGCAGCAGCAGTGGCTTAAAGATTTCACCCTTTTCTGTGTATTTGTTCTCCCTGCAACCTTTTCAGGCTGGATGTTCAGTTGTGCTGATGCTGTGGTTTGAGAGACATGCTGTGAACCAGATTATCAGCTGCTCTGGGATAAAAATAATGCTCCACCATAGGAAGGAGTGGTGGGGTTTTTTTGCTGCCTGCTTCAGTTCACCGCTTTGCAGGATAACCGCACAGATGGTTGCAGCAGCTCAAACAGAGGGACAACACAGTCAACCAAGGATGGGAACAAGACACTAGAGGTTGGGGAGGGGTCGTAACTCCCTAAACTGACTTTCAGCAGAAATTTTGGCTTCCCACCTGACAGCTGGGTTTTGATGTATCTTGCTGCAAAGTTTGTCAGGTGTTTTTGTCATGCATCTCTCTAATTTCTGTTTTTGCCGCAGCTACCATATTGATATCTCTGCAATCAATGTGTTAACATAAGTCCACCTTTGCTAGCAGTTGCTGTGGTTGCTGAGCAGACACACATCCCATTTGGCCACTGAGGATCTGGAAACAGTAACCTCTGCAGAAGGCTGGAGCAATAATGCATTAAACCACAGCCACTAAATCTGTGAGAGCACATCTGTCAACACACCCAAATAGAACAAGGTAATGCAAGCTTCCCCTTCTGCAGCATTACTCGAAAGGGACAGCAGCTGATACAAAACCTATACAGTGACTTCCAAATCAGTGACTAAATGGTTTCTGTGGTGAGGATGATGAGTATTTCCCTCCCAATGTGACAGGTACGTGAGGATGAGGAAGAGTTTACAGAAGAGTTTCAGGAGACTGAGCTGCTGTCTGCTTGTCTGTAATGGAAGAACCATGAGCAAACTCATGTGGGTTAGCAGACCACTAGACTATCTAAGCGCTTTTAAGGGGCAAAGTTCAATCAGCTTTCACTCCAAAGAGCATTATCAGTGTATAACACTAATCCTATGTAACGGTGCTCTAGGCTGACACAGGTACTGTGAAGTAGATTTTGGTGATGCAGATTGCCCTTGCTGGTTTAGCAAAGATATTGAGATGCTGTCAAAGTCAACAAGCCAGAATCCTTTCTTAAATTACACTGCTTTTCTGATTGATGGCTATGAGTCTTTGCCGTGAGTGGTTATCAATAGATAACATGCCGTGAACTCTGTAGTATTAAAATTACTAATTATTTTTGATCCTCTTGACTTTTCTAGTGTTTGGTTGTAGATGTTGTTTTATTTTTTAAAGGGTTGTTTTCTTCTGTTAGCTGTGACCATTGTGCCTTGAACTTGGAAGTGCTCTGCTTGCTCAGCCGAGTGCGTGGTTTTGTGTGTGCCAGGCCAGACAGGGTCTAGGGTATGTTACAGCCTGCTCTCAGATAGTATGGGGTCAGATTTCAGCTCTGCAGTATTATATTGGTTTTCATTTTAAAGCACGTGGTAGAGGCAGGAACAGTCATCTTAAAATATTCACAGATTCACTTAGGAGTGCTACATCTCGCTGTAGCAAAGATTTCCTAATCTTTCTCTTTTCACGGAAAGAAACAGAAAGGGATTCTGCAGGTCACTCCAATCCTTGTTCAGAAAATCGTTGGATTTATTGAGGCTGGAGGCACCCTGCTGTTAGAGTTGCTCAGAAGGGAGGGCCAAAGGCTCCTATTCATGCACAATAATACTGGTTTTCCTCATTTCTTTCATTTTCCCCACTCCTTTCTATTGCATTACCATTTTCTTGCTCCCCACTCTCCCCGGCCCTGTGTGCCTCTCCATCTCTGCATGTTGTGTTGCTTTTCCCCTGCTGGGCTGCTCTCTTGTGTATAATGGCAGCAGCAAAGTAAAATCAGCTGAAATGCTGATCTCCGAAGCACTGGCACATAGTGCTTTAGAGATTAGGATTTTAGTGCATTATACTCAGCTGCTAGCAGAGCAGAGCGCTGTGACAAGGAAACACAATGCTGGAGCCAAGGGTTCAGACTTGGAGCTGTAGCCCTGGTTCCCCTGGGCAAAGCATGTTGTGCTTCTCCTGTGGAACATTTTGTTGAGCGTATGCTTGGAGGGGCTTGGGTTTACTCAGTAGACAAAGAGGGATACCCAGGAGCAGGTAGAGAGCCTTTTCATTTGAATCACACCTATTAGTAAGAAAAAACCTCAAACCTTTACCAACAAAAAGAAGAAAAATTACAGCAAGATTTTTCTGACCTTCTGACCTTTTCTCGTATCTACATCCTCATTCTTTCTTTTCTGTTATTGTATTTAGTTAATTTTCCCATAAGTTAAGGAAGATAGATATTTTCTTCTCTTCTTCGCATAAGCTTACAAGCTCATGTTGCTGCTGTAGCAGTTTGCCCTAGGTCCTGATCTCTTCTTTGAGGTTCTTAGATGATGTAGGCATTTTGGGAAATGCAATCTAGTATGACAACTAGAAGCAGGGCTGCTGCTTGTCCAGTTTCCAGCGAGCCTGGCTGGGTTTTACTGTGCACTTGCCAGTTGCCACTGGAGCTGCTGCCTGTGTGCAGGTTAGTCTGTTAAGTACCCACAGCCAATTTTGGAAGGTGGACTGCAGGGTTTTTTTTATGCTTCAGCGAAGGCCATGCTAATGAATGCCCTCAGCTAGTGTCTGCTCTTCATTGATTTTGAAGGAATCATTACTTAAAGACATAAATTAATTCTAAAAACTTGTAACCTCTAATATCTTTATCAAATAACAGATAATCACGCATTTTTCAGTGTATAGTTTCTTCATTGGCTTAAGGCCACTTAGTTATATAAATATTAACATTTTCTACTGCTAGGTTTAAATCCTATTTAAAAGTGCTTCTATTCTGTATTCAAAAGGGAAGGAAATAAAGTACCAGGAGAAATTCTGTCTTCTGGAACAATGAAATATTTCTTCAGCAGAGGCTGAGGTTTGTATTGTGTGCAGATGCCAGTGAGCATCTGCCTCTCTCCAGCTCTTGCTTTGTTCAGAAGCTCTTACCCCTGCTTGCTTTCAACATCCCATTTCTCTTCCTCCTCAGCACCATGCTTAGTTCCTCTTCCCTCTCATTTTCTTGTAAGCTTGTCCATTGGTGCCACTTTCCTTCCTGTCTTTCTGCTGATTTTTGGTACACCATTTCTGCCCTACTGTCTTCTGTTTTTAATCCTCAGCCTTGACTTGACCTTCAAAGTTGAATGAGTTTTCTCTTCTTTGAAAAGGGGCGCTTCCTGGACCTGGGTGTTCTCGCCCTCTTTCTTTTCTGATTACCTTCTCTGGCCACTGTTTGTTGGGTTTTTTTTTTTTTTTTGGGGGGGGATGTTTTTTGTTTGCTTTTTTGTTGTTTTTGTTTGTATGTTTCTTGAAAAAACTTCCCCTTCAGACTCATTCTTAACAGGAATTTTCCCTTTTTTCCTCTCTTATTACCTGTTCCTGTGAAGCCATGGGGCACAAACTGCAGATCCCCTACTGGTTTCCTGCTTTTCACATTCTTGGCAGCTACTTTTAATGACAAATTTGCTTTCTTATTGCATGCAGTCCTGCGCACTACGTTGACAAAGGGTATTTCACCCAGCTGTAGCTCAGGGTCTGCTCACTGCCACCTTCTTCCAATTTGAGGTTTTTTAACCTTTTCTTTCCTTGCTCCTGATTTTGCTACCTTCTACTGTTCATTCTCTTTCAACCTGTCTTATGTGTTTTCCGTATAAAAGCAGTGTCTGGTAGCTTTGAGACATTCCACAAGTGGCCATTTGTATTTCTGTTGTCTCTTTTCCCTTATAAACATGAGAGTCGGCATTCACCCTGCTGGGGTTAGGCACTGTGGGAAATAAAAACTTAGAGTCCTTGAGCTCAAGCCGTCCTTAGCATCAGCAGAACACCACCTGGCTGCTGTGCATACCAAATGGGAGATGCGTACTCATGAGCCATCCCATATCCCATCGCTCTGGCTACATCCCAAATCCTCACTCTCTTGAACCCATGCTTGAGCTGTGGTGGCTGCCTGTGGTCTGCTCTTGGTCCATTCTGGTCCCACTGGATTCTGTCTCTGAAAAGCCTCCCATGCTTATCTTCTCTCTGCAAAGACACTGAAAAAACAGCCCTAGGACAGGAAACAAGACAAGGGAGAGAAAAATATCAAAATATCAAAGGCAGTGAAGTGGCAGAAAGGTCAACAAAAGTAGGGATGAATTACAGCCTTTCAGCTTTAGCCAGGAAAAGCACAGTGTAGACTGATGTCTGTTTCTCCCAGGGGAGAACGTAGACCAAAGAGCGTCCAGCATATGCTATACCTTGTAAAGAAAGAAATAAATGAGTCATATGCATATGGCAGAATGTGGCAGAAATATGGTGAATATAAGAGAATTGCAGAATAAAAATATACCTTATTTTTTTCTACAAATGGTAATGGTGTCCAAGGTACAATCCAATTATAAATCACTGCTTTTCACCAGAAGCATCGGATTCTAGATGGACTTTACCACTGTCAGACTTGGTCCTCTGAGTGACAGTCCCCAGTCTGTGACCGCCACACATGTGGGTTTGATGGGTAGTGAGCTGTCCTGGGCATTATTTTGTAGGATTTAGTAGCATTTTCTAACTGTCATGTAAATTGTGTGTCCTGGAGGCAGCTTGGCACCATGTTCACCATCCCTCCTAATGTGCTATGTTTTCCCTGTGGAGGAACCGGGATGCTGATGGTGGATTTGAGAAAGTTGGGGCTGTTCAGCCTGGAGAAGAGAAGGCTGCTTGGAGACCTCATAGCAGCCCTCCAGTGTCTGAATGGGGCCCATAAGGATGCTGTAGAGGGACTCTTCATCTGGGACTGTAACGATAGTACTTGGGGTAATGGTTTCAAAATAAACCAGGGGAAGTTCAGTTTAGATATAAGGAAGTTCTTTACTGTGAGGGTGGTGAGGCACTGGGATGGCTTGCCCAGAGAAGTGGTAAATGCTTCATCCCTGGCAGTGTGCAGGGCCAGGTTGGCTGGAGTCTTAGGTGACATGGTATAGTATGAGGTGTCCCTGTCCATTGCAGAGGGTTTGGAACTAGATAATCCTTCAACCCAAACCATTCTGTGATTCTATGAAAATCATCATGCCAAGTCCAGCTGTATTTTAAGGGACTGATTCATAACAGCAATTATGCTAATGTTGGTTTTGCTTGCATCAAAGTGAGAGGGATGCACAGTGTCCCAGGTTTTCTTCTTGTGCCTCAATAAAGCTATTAAGGTAATACTAAGGAGTCAAACTCAACACCCCATGCACAAGCAGTGAACCTCCAACTAGTATATTCTATACTAGAAATTCTAGTTTACACTAGAATTCCATAAAGTGTATTCGAGTTACTGTACAGCAAACCTGTGTCTTCATCGTGTCTGTGTGATTATATCACCTTAAAAATATATCTATACCACATTTTCTGTGAGCAGCCTAATGCCCTCCATTTCAGGCTGCTGTGTGGGCAGTGCTGACCTGTTGCTTCTTTTAATACAGGAGTAACAGAAAAAGGAAGGAATGAGAATCCTGCTAATTTATTTATTTTATGTGTGCTTTCAGAAGGCAGCTGGTGCAGTATTTGAGCCAGGTAAAAATTGCTTGGCACCAGCTCTGTTTTGGTACTCGCTCCTAGCTATCCAGGAGTGGTTTTCCAGGTTCTGCCCTTTGTCTCTAAATTTATATGATGCCTTGGGAAGACCCTGTGCTGGATATGGTGCAGAGCTGCCGCTTGCTCCATGCTGGTTACTGCCTGCCACCAGGACATCAGACAAGCTGGTGTGCTCTCTGACCTCGGGCCAACTCAGGAGCAGCTTAGTAGTACCAGGCACAGCAGGGTCTAGTGGCCTGAAATCCTGCAAGCCAGGAATTAATCTGCAGTGTGACAGTGGTTCTCTCTATGCCCATCCGGTCCTGCCGCCTCTTCTGCAGTCGGGACCAGTCGTCATATGGCCGTAGTGTGGCTACACAACCTTTAAGCTCACTGCTGTTTGCCTGTGCCCAAGGACTGATTTTACAAGGCTCTTGCCTGTGTGGAAATGAAGGGAAACCCCAGGGCTGGATGGGTTCTCACTCTCTGCAGAATGGATAGTGTCAGTGCCGCAGCCACAATGAGCACTGAAGAGCTGTTGTCATTTTCCCTGCCGGCTTTCACTATGCCATATTATACAAAAGAAAGGCTTGAGGGATGGCCCAAATTCTGCAGAGCCAACAGGTCTACCCCCTGCACCACCCTGTGTGCCTGTGAAACCAGTTTGTTTGTGCCCATTTACTTGGGCGGAGCACAGTGTGAGTTTATGCGCAGTCAAACCTTGAGTTCCTATCTCTAGGTATCACCTCTGGAAAGGCAGGGTAAAACCAGGCAAGGAAAAATAAGAAGTGGTTTGTGTGAGAGCATGGGAAAGCAATGCCAGATTTTTCCAGCAGCTCATGTCTGGAAAAGCGGAAGACAGGGCATTGTTGCTCCTGGCACCACTGACGAGCAATACAGAGCAGGCACGCGTGGCACTGTGCTGTTGTGCTGCTTTCTCATGAGGTTTTCTTGGTGCTGAGCTTTCCAGGAGCGCTCTGCATCCTGCCAAACCGTATGTGTGGCACCCTTAAACTAGTGGGATGAGGTAACCGTGTGATGGGTTGGTCTGGGCATCCCAGGAAACCTTTTCAGTGCTCTGTGAGGCTTCACAGCCTGAAGACTATAAACCATGTCTGTAATCTGACCTTTTTCACGTTCCGTTTATTCACGTACACAGAAGCATCTTTTTTCCTGTGAAAGAAAAGTGTCTGTTTGCTCAACATTTTACAGATAGATGCTGTCCTGCCATGAAGCGCTGTGATTTGATGCAGAGAAGCTGCTTCCAGAGGAAAATCTTCTGTGACAAGCTCAGACAATGCCAATTGCTGGATCGGATTTCACTGTGCGGAATGAGGATCTAAGTGGCGGTCAGACTCAGGCTGCTGCTTCTCATGGAGGTGGTGATACAGCCACACAAAGGAAGTTTCTGCGTTTTAGTAACTGGCTCAAGCTGTATAAATCACCATTTTTATTTGGGTTTAGTTGTACTTGTGCAATGCATATAAGAAAAACAACTCTCCTAAGTTAACATTGGAGAGGGATTCTCCAGTGGTTATTTTTCTCCTGCATCTGAAAACAAGTGGTGTAAGCTACAGGTCATTTGTAGAAAACCTCATGAGCATCAGTGGCAGAGTAAGGCATTCCATATTTATTTAGCCACCATCTTCATGTGCTCTGTGCCTGGCAGTGATGGCAGCCTCCGGTCTCGCTGCTTTCTTACATAGTTGTACTTCAGGTGTATGTTGCAGGGTGATTTTTTTTTTTTTTTCACTGTTGAGAGACTGAGGGTTTCCAGAAGGGACTGTGTCACTGCTTTTGGGGCCTTACTGCACGTGGCTGTAGTTGATGATGAACACAGATTTATTAAACAATGAAATGCGAGATTCCCTATCAGGTAACATTGTGCTGCTAATTTGGGTGTGAGAGAGATGGTGAGGTCATAAGAACGAGTTGTTAGGAGGTACTGGTCAGTAAGCAACATTGGGGGATTAATTCCTGTACAAAAAATACAGGCAGAAATATGTATTTTTATGACCGCTTTAAAAAAGTGAGAGAACCACAAGGCAGAAACAGGCTACCAGAAAACCTTTAAACACAGAGGGAGTTAAATCTGGGTGATGTGGATAGGGTCAGATCCTCTCTTACTTGCATTTTCTCTTTGTAATTCCTAACAGTTGGAATTTTGAAACTTATGTTTTTTTAATGTTTCTGTGCAGACTTTATATTACATTGGCATTGATTCACTGAGCTTATTTGTCAGCAGTAAAATGAATGAAATTCTAGAGGTACAATTTCAACCAGCTGCTGTTGTTTACTAGTGAGACTACCAGTGACCCTTAGCATCTATAAATACTTCACTGTGAATTAAAAGCAGTGAACTATCCAGTAGTTTTTCTCTTACTCATGTTTCCCAGTTATTTTTTTTAATCTCTGCTTTCCCTCCCCCCCACCATTGTTATTTTCAGTCTCATCTTTACTGCTTCAAGAAAAGCCAAACATTAAGATGGAGATTCAGTTTCTGTGGCAAACAGTAAACTTGGTCATTCATTGGAAGACGCATCAAGTTGTTAGACTGTATGGAGACTTTTCTCTGGTCTGTGTGGTTCTGAATTTTGGTAATGGCCTTTTAAAGTGAAAATTCAGATTTAAAATATCTGATCATTATTTTTAGCTCTCCTGAGCTCATCATTCTTATTAAGGAGAAAGTTGTTTGCAGTCATTGATTAGCTACGGTTGTAACTTCCTCATAGCTTTTGGCAATGCTGCAGAAGGACTGCAGTTTCTAATCCCCTTTTTCTTTATTTGTTGGTTTTTGTTTTTCTTTCCTTTTGACTAACTTTGGAGGTTTGACATGGAGGAATAGGTCTTTTATTTTATCGCAAGACGAAAGCAAATGCTGTTTTTGCTGTAGCCTAGCCCAGGTTATGAGCTGCTATGAAAGGATGTGCTTCTCAGTAGTCTGACCTCTTGCCAGGTAAATCTGCGCCCTCCATGATGCTGAGCATCTCTGTCTACAGAACTGCTACTTCCCCTTAAACACCAACTTGGACAACATCACCAGCCTCACATCAGAGTTTCTTCAGGCTTTACTAGCTTTAGTTAGAGATTTTGGGTTGGTTGGATGTTCAGCTTTTCCGCCTCCTGTGAGGGTATGCTGAGCTCTCATGTCTCTGCACTCTTGCTGCAAAGATGGAGGTTACACATTTAACTTTCATGCTGTAGAGCAAACCGATGCCTGCTTGCCTGCCCTTACACCTCTAGAAGCTGGTGTGGATGCTGTCATCACCACTGGGTTAAGCAAAATCTCTGACAGAAGGGGTGTTGGTGCCATTCATAAAAAACCCCAAACCGCCAGATGGAGGTGGTTGCTCCATGTGGGTCTGTGATGGGATGCGAAGGAAGATCTCACACCTCACGGCAGAGCATTGCAAGCACCAGACAGCTTCTGTCAATCTCTGCTGCTAAAGCTGTTCCACTTTCCAGAAGGTGTTTCTGCATTTAGAAGGTTGGAGCGACTGAGAGACTCACTGCCTCAGGATTAGTGCTGTCAGTGGTGCTGCTGGCTGTTCCTCCCACTTTGTACACAGCAGATATGCTTCCAAATCCCAAAACTGGGATTTGGACACAGCAGAGAGAGGGTGGGAGTTATCTAGGAACATCTCCATTTTTACAAAAATGAGCCCAAAGGAGCAGGGAGTTGGACTCAAATGATCCTTCTGGGTCCCTTCCAACCTGAGATATTCTGCAGTTCTGTGATTTCCTTACAAAAAAGAAATCATTTTTTTCTTTATATTTTATGTTTCATTTTGCTCAGCCACCTGTTTTCTTTCTAAACCCACTTATTCACACAGTCCCGACTCCTACAGGGTTTTTGAAGTTAATAAACTCATAAGGACAGGTAGTGCAAAATTTGTACCAGATCAAAATGACATGCAGCAACACACTGGGAATATGTAAAGCAAAGAAGCAGCCAGGTATGGGGGTCAGCTGCTTTTTGATCCCAGGAAATGGAGATTTTTCTTCACTAAAATAACATTTCTCATTTTCCAGTCAACTGTTGTGACAGTCTTTCCTTTGAACCTTCCTACTGGGAAATTTTTCCAGCTGCAGCTTTTCTTTCACTGAAGAGAGCATCTTTTGCTATCTAGAAAAAGTGTCTTTTACAACAGGGTAGCTGAAGTCATTCGAGAGTCACTTACTCGTTCCATCTGCTACCACTGAGCAACCACAAAACTTGACAAAATGGCTGAATATCGAGGTATGATTTGTAGCTGCCCTCCCTAATTTCCTACCCTAAAAAATACAAAAACTGCTTCCAAACTTTTACACGAGTAATTTCCCTTGACTCTACCATTCATGTCCTAAGTACGGTGAGAAGCATTTTCTCTCTCTGATGATCTTTGTGTTATCACAGTGAGGACAAATAGATATTAGTCTCTGGAAACTTTTGCAGAGAAGCCTATTCCTGTTTGCTAGTGTTTTAGACTAGGAAATTAATTCTAAGCTGTTTTGCTTAAATGGCTGAGCTTTGTCTCTTTACCTGCAATTAAAAAAAATCAACATTTATTGAAGAGAAGGAAGATAATTATATAGCAAAATTTTTGCTATTCTCTCCTTTTAAAGACAAAAAAAAAAAAAAAAATAATTCCAGCAGAACAGATGTGAATCTGCAGACCTGCAGTATTTAAGAATAATTGCTATTCCCAATATAAGATAGTACTTTTTTCCCTCTGTAATTTCAGCATAGGTTTTTTTGTGCTTTTCCAGAGGGGCTGTGCTTTTTCGTAAGCTTTTTCGTAGGCTAGTCCCTGTTTCCTGAGCTCAATTAATCCTTTTTTTTGGAAGTGGCGTGCTTTTATTCCCTGTGTTGTTATCGCAGCAGGAAGAAGAGGAAATGTGTGATGATGGAAGAATTTTAACGTTTATGTATGCCACACATGAAGTTAGGGATCCCGTGAGATTTGTTTGTGTTCTTGTATATGTGTGGATGAACATCTGTGGAATGACAGCTTAACAACTTCCTTCTGACATTATAAAGGGGCCATAATGGTACTACGTTGGTTTTTTTTTAGTTGGCTTTTTTTGTGTTAACTCTTTCATTTCCTTGCTGATTTGAGGCTTTGTTCATTCTATCCATCGTTAGGAGTGTTGCATTGCTAGGGAGTCAGTTAGACCTTCAATTTGAAATTAATAGTGTCAGAATACTGAGCCTAGATTTTCAGGTAACTAGAGTCTAAACTTGGGCTCCTTCCCTATTATTTCCTGTACTAACTTGCTTGCTTGAAACTCTTTTCCCTTCCCCTTCTAATCTCTTCCTCCATTGTCTGAGTGCTGTTCTGCAGGTAGTCTAATTGATAATTATACCTCAACAACCTGAAGATGCAGAGGTGAATACGCCTCACTGCTTTGTGTCTGCCAGAGTAGACATAAATTTAAGAGAGCAGAGAGATGCTGAAATCCTCCATGGAGTTTTCAGGCTGTGATGCCTGGACATGCTGTGCTGGGAAGGGCTCTTGGATCGTTGTGTCTGGTCAGTGTTGGTGGATCTCCATCCTTTAATAAACCATTCAAATCCAGCTTACAACCTGACTTGCTTTGTCTCTTTATTATTGCATTGTGTGAATTACGTTTGCGTTAGCTGTACGCAAATGAGTATAAATGTATTATGAGTAAAATTCAGCCTCGAAATGGGAAATAGGATTTGAAAGCAGCATTTTAGCAAGCTTTTCCAGTAACTTGCCAATAGGAATAATAAAGGCCAAAAAGGAAAAATCAACCCCAAAATCCCAATAACAACAAAATGCCTCACAAGCTATTTTTGAGGGCCTGATCCAAATCCCAAAGCACAAACCTAATCAACTCCGTAATGATTAGAAAGTCTAATGTACTTTCCTGGTAATCTCTGCCTCAAACCCTCAAAACCAGAAGATCTGGTAGGACATTAAGTTGTCTGGTTTACAAATTCCAAGTGATCAAAAAATCCACACCATGCTTGGTTTTTGGTTTTTGGTTTGTGTTTTTTGGGGTTTGTTTTTTTTTTTTTGATTAATTACTACATGAAGCCAAATGGTGTTTAATGCACAATGGCTATTTCTGTCTTGGCTTTCATTTTGGTTTTGTCTTCCTGTTGTATCTTCTTCCAATAAATTAAAGACCTGTTTTTAGAGACGGTGATGGACTCCCCTGTTAACCTCCTTCTCAAGAAGATAGCTTGTATTTATGTCTGTCATTTATAAGGCAAGTTTTCTGTGTATTTGCAGGCTTAGGGAATAGGCTTTGATATAATTCCTCTTTTAAAACAGAGACAGTAGTACTAATTCTAGTAGCTAATTCTCTATGCTTTTCTTTGTATACTGAATGATTATATTCAACCTCATGACTGCGACATTGCATAGGAATCTAATGCTCAGTTGGTAATTTATGATAACTCCTTCTTAGCAATGGTGTATTGATTTCCCTAGCCTCTTCTGAGAGAAGAAAGGGTGGCTTGAATATTAGAATTCTCCTACCACAATAACTCTGTTTAATATTGATTATAATAACCATATAAACTCTTGAGATCTGTTTGATGGAAAGTTGCTAGAAACTTTGAAAAGCACATAATAGCTTCCAAGTAAATAATAGCACACTTACAACTGGTACTTCTTACATTAGGCAATTCAGCTCCTGTGTGTGAGAAATATGTTTATGTTAAAAATCCTGCCGTAATTTTCTGCTTCAGAAATTGAGACTTGCTAGCAAAGTTTAATATGCAAAGCTGAAAATCTACATTTAAAAGCCCTTTTTATGCAAAGACACAAAAATTAACAAGTTTCAATAAGTGAATTACTAACTTCAAGAAAAATGTGCACAAACTGTATAAATTGTATAGATGGCAATCTATGCCAGCACCATAGCTTGGCAGACGTGGAGCTGCCATTGTGGAGCAGCACCCAACCATCATGCACAACTGTAGGGCAGGCACCGCAGAAATATCACCTTTAATGAAAACTCTTCAAGGAATGAGTGTGGGCAGAAGGTTATCATCGGAAGTGAAATTTGGCAAGGATAGCTGGGGTGAATGCTGCTGCTCCTGGGATAATTGCCATCAGTCTGACCATAGTGTTCAGGATCTCTGCTCGACAGCTCATCTGAAAAAGGAGTCATAAAAACTGATTCAGCTGTAAGCACACAACAGCAGCCACCTGAGATAAATAACTTCACTTTAATGGCATCTATTTTTCTTTGTAAATGGCTTTAATGTCTGCTGTGCTATATAAAGGCTTTCTGATATTCATTATTAAACTTGTATGTAATGTATTTTAACCAAATCTAATTTGAGAAGTGAAATGCATGGAAATATGCAACCCAAGGAGAGCTCCTAAGTCTCCAAGTCCTGCCTAAGAGAGAGTGCCATGTTGTAAACCTACCATGCTCCCTTGTGAAACTCTGGCTTAAAACTGCTGTTGGAAGGTTCTTCCTCTCTTCTGCTGTCTTGTGTTTAGAAGACTCTTCTGATTTCTAACTCGGTTCTATTCTGTACTCGTTTTGGCTGCAAGAGTTTTCTCCATAGTATCTACTATAGGCCTATGTTTTGGATTTGTGCTGGGAACAGTATTGATAACACAGGGTTGTTTGGCTGTTTTAGTTACTGCTGAGCAGCCCTTTCCCAGAGTCAAGGCCGTCCCTGCTCCTCACCCCCCCACAACAGTGAGCAGGCTCAGGGTGTGCAAGGAGTGGGAGAGGACACAGATGGGACAGCTGACCCCAACTGACCCAAGGAGTATCCCATAGTGTATGGTGTCACGCTCAGCATATAAACCTGGAGGAAGAAGAAGGGAGGGGAGACATTCAGAGTGACGGTTTTTGTCTTCCAAAGTAAGCATTACACATTATGGAGCCCAGCCTTCCTGGAGGTGGCTGAACATGTGCCTGCCAATGGGAAGTGGTGTTTTGCTTTACTTGCATGCATGGCTTTTGCTTTGCCTATTAAACTGTCTTTATCCCAACCCATGAGTTTTTTCACTTTACCCTTCTAATTCTGTCCCCCATCCCACTGCAGGCAGGGGCAGTGAGGGAGCAGCTGTGTTGCCAGCTGGGGTTAAACCACAACGCATTCAGAGTAAGTTTATACTATGATTTGTCAATGTTATTTTTCAGTATCTCTTGAAGACCACAGTTGGCTCCTCAATTCTAGATCATTTTCATCAGCCATGAAAGAAAATACTGTTGTATGTCTGATAATCCTTACCAGGTTTACGCCTGCAATGGATTTTTAAAATAGAGTCCGGAACACCAAGTACTCTCTTTGTAATGAAAAACTTGAGTTTTTGTTGGATGGAAGCTATTACAGTTTCTAGTAATAGTTTTATTCTCCTAGCATGCTTGTTCTGACTCCTCTCATCTCTGAAGACCAGCCCTCAGAAGCCGTGGGTAATTCTACTGTTTAAGGCTGACTTTCTTCTTGCTGGAGTTCTGAGTTTTTAGATGTGGCTCTGATGGGGGCATTTTGCATTGAGCTTTATCACACACCTTTACTGAAACATTTTATTCAAAAGCAAGCCTTGGTTTTATTACGAGGAGTTTTCTTTGCTGGTCCTTGAGTAAAAGGTGCTTTAGCCAATCTTGTCTTGGTACATAGCCCAGGTTGTAGTCCTACTAATATTGCCTGAAATTCACAGAGCTGAGCAGGACCCCTGCAGTGATACATACTAATTTGACCCTGCAATTCCATTAGCAGTAGAACAAGAGAAAATGACCTCAAGCTGCCCAAGGAAGCTTTAGACTGGATATTAGGGAAAACTTCACTGAAAGAGTGATCAAATGTTGGAACAGGTTTTCCAGGGAAGTGGTGGAATCACTGTCCCTGGAAGTGTTCAAAAACCATGTAAATGAGGCCCTTAGTAACATCTCTTAGTGGCGGACTCGGCAGTCATGGGGTTAAAGTTGGACTTCATAATCTTAAAGGTGTTTTCCAATCTAGTTGATTCTGTGATTAAAATAAATCACACATTTGGAATTTAATCCTGAAAATAGGTGCATTAGAGTACCAAGGATATGGAATCAATGATCATCTTTCCTGAACCTAACAAAAATGTTAACATCCCACAGTTTACATTGGGATTGGTCTTGAGATTTGGTGATGGGTGAAGTTTCAGTTCCTTCCCCCTGTAATTTTGGATTTGTGTTCTTCAGTTTTAGTATTTAGTTGTGTTAGGAGGTTATTTAAGAATACTCCTGGTTTCAGCTGGTTTCCTTAGCAAATAATTTTGTGTGCTTTGCTTTGCTCTAGCAATTTCCATAGCCCCTCCAATAAAATACTAAAAAGGATCACAGCAGCTTTACCCCTCCCCGTAACATTTAGCCTGTCTATTTCATTATGGCAAAATATTGCATTTTGCATGCCAAGCCTTAAAACCTTTTTGCTAAAAATGGTAACTGTATTTAATAACTAATTACTCTAATGATCCTACAGAAGTGCTCGAGACCTGTTTTAGTAGTGGTGTCAATTACAACCATCTGCACGATGAATAAAGGAACCATGGCCCAGCTGTAGAGTTGAAACATGTTGGCATTTTCCTACGGGCAGCCATATGGTACTTAACGAAAGCGAATTGTTCACACTGCAAACAGCTCTGCTCCTGATGAATGATAACGTTTTGTTCTGGAAAATGGTTCCACAAACATGGGGAGTATTTTTAAATGCTGGAAGTGTGTTTGGAAGTGACAGGCTATAAATGGGAAGGTCTTTGGAAGGAGAGGGAGATGAGAAAGGAATTGTTTTGTTTGCCTAAGGGTGTTCTAGCACAGCCTTCCTGTCTCTTAATAGCAGTATCTTTTTTGTGCATACATAGCCCTGAATCTGTAAATTTTATTTATTTTGGTAAGGAAGAAGATAATTAGAAATGTAACTCTCATTTGCCATCAGCAAGCCCAAGCTTGAAGCTGGTGTGAGCTTTAAAATAGCGAAGCTGAAGCTGTGAAGAATTTATAACTCTCTGCTTTGCATACGTGCAGACATCTTCTTACACTTGGGAAAGGATCTTCAGAGTTGTAATCGTAGTAAGTACGTGAGCACACAGGTTGGAAAGAGGTCCTGGCATTAGTCAGGAAAAAAAGGGCAGATAACAAATCAGCTGTAGAAAATGTCTTCCATTGTATTTTATTAGAAACAGAAATAGTTGTGAGCTTTTTTTCCCCCTCACGTGATTGTCAGAGAATGGCTTAATGAACTCATTCTGAGATAGATAACTCTTTGCCCACCCCCAAATCATTAGCCCCAGATATGAATTGAATCAACAATAGGCTGTTCCCATTTCATGGTTGATAGGCAACCGTTTGGGTAATGAGTTTGGTTTCAGTTCAGTTCGTAGTATCTGTCTTAAGTAACTGCTGCTAATAACCCTAATGACCTGAATTGATCATTTTATTAATCTCAGAAATTGATTTTTTTTTTTTTCCACGTGGCTTACTGCTTCTGTACAGGAGATGTACTTAGAAATCTTGCATCATCTGAATTACTGTTTGGTAGATTGTTGTTTTGTCCTGCATAGATGTTCTGCGTAGATGGAGTTTGATGATCGTTCCTCAGGTTTTGTGCACAGATCTCAGTGAGTGGTACAGCATTCCTCATGGTGAGGCACTTTCTGCTTTTTGACAAGGGAGGACTGTTTTCATGTGCCAGCGCTCCTGTATGTTAGTAGGCATTGCAACTGCTTAAAACCTCTTGGTAGATCTTGCAGCAATTTTGCAGAAACAGCATAGTAAAAAATGTCTCACCAGCCTGTACCATCCAAGTTCTCATTACCTGAGCACAGAGGTATTTGCAAATTAGCAACAGCAGTAGGGCTGTAATTCCAAAGCCTTTTGGACTGGGAGCATCTGCCGCTTGAGCTCAAAGCTAATCTTTATTAGCTTTCCACAGCACAGGGTGGATAGTGCTTCTGAGAAGCCCTAAGTAATGAAATCAGGGGTCCTACTGCTAAAGCCTTCTAACACGAAGTCTAAGAGTTAACATAAGGACAAAAAAACCCCCAAAACCCTCCAGTACCAGTATGAGCCTCCTTGTAAGGCTATGATTTTATCTGGCTCCTCCTCACAAATCCTGATCTTGTGTTACAGGTATAGCTGAAATGCAGACAAGCAACCAAATCATGGTGGGGTGCAAACCCACCGTAGCACCTGTGAGACATGCAGGATTGTGATCTGAGAGGCATTAAGCAGCTAATGGTAGCATATTGTGCTCCGTATCCTTCTTGCTATTTGATCCGTTAACAGCAGTGCTGTCTAATGCAATAAATATTCCTCACTTTTAATTAATAGTTGTCTGTACTGCAATAATTTGAAGTAATGTTTATGTTAAAAAGAAAGTAGGGGGAGTTTGAGGGGAAATATCTCCAGGCAGGAGCATAGTAAAAAGTCTTTTCATGTAACTGAGAAGCAAATACTATAATTTGAGGTCAACACATTTAGCATGTGTTTTAAAGAGGAAGGCATAGCCCTTCTGTAAGACGCCTGCTTTCTAAATCAAATGCATATAAGCTATGTTTTTGACTAAGCCCTACAGGATTATTTAAGGTGTAATTCTGCATTGCATTTTCCCAAGGTGAGTGCCTGTTTCAGAGGTTCTTGCAGCTCCTGTGTTGCAGTTTGCAGTCTGTCCACCATCTCCCTCTGCCCTCTCACCTCTCCTGTGCAACTTCTTTTTCACACAACCATATTATCCTTTAGATCAGAGAAATTGTTTAACTTAAAAATGCAGGGAAACAAAAAAGGAAGGTAGAGCCATAGTTTCTAAATGTAACGATGTGTGTAAAAATTACCTTGAAGGAGAGCTTATGAAGCTTATAATTATTACTTGCCCAGTGCATAGCACACTAATTGTGTTATGGGTTTCCATGATATTTGCTCCTGAAGGGAATGAGTGGAAAAACCACAAGTCATAGATGCTTGCAGTGAAGGCTGCTGGGCCTGCCAGTAGCCCACAGAGATTGCTGAAAAGGCAGTCTGCAGAAAGCTGGTTGAAAGGAAATATAGCAGTAATAAACTTAAGTCAACACATTTAAGCAGAATGCGTTTGAGGACCCAGCTAAGGAAGCCTAACTGAGTCTTAATTTTTGGTGCATTTGTTGATGCTGGTTTTCTTTCTTCTGTGTTCCTGTGACTTGGAACCCATTGAGGAAAGCTGGAATTGTTGTTTTGTAGCTATGTGGTCATGGAGTGGAATTTGGAAATGTCACTCTGTAAATGTTATAAGCATAAGAGTGTTTGATACAAATAAATACATAAAGTTTCTGAATCTGGATGCTTGGGTCTCTATTCAGTTGGCTCAGCATAGGCATCCAGCACTATTTAAGATGCCTCAGGGTCTCCCATCATGCCTCCAGCTTGCCATGGCAGATGGGTGTGGGTTTCCTGAAGGTCTGCTGTCGTATTTGCTTTGCCGACACTGTGAATTTATTTCTTATATCCTGAGGTGTCTGAGGTGGGCCTAAATGCTTGTGTTTAGGCAACTGAATCAGCCCTTCATGTTGGAGAGCAGTGCAGCCAATCTCAGCTGTTCATATATAATCAACATAAATGAAACTTTCTAATTCTAGTTTAAGGTCCACATTGCTGGCAGGTTGCTTTTAGCCAGTGAAATGTTAATTCTGGATTATTTCCACTGGGAAGTACAGCAGAGCCATGTCCTCCCATCAGGGACTATATCCGTACAGTAAACAGAACAACGCCAGGACCCAGCTTCAGCATTATCCACATCCACCCAAGTGTTTCGGTTCTGGACATGGTTTTGACATCCTCAAAGACCAGTGGATGATAAATGGCTAGATAAATGGGGAGTGTGGTGAACTGAAAACTAGAACATTTCCTACTAGTATGCCCTGGGAGGAGTAACTCCACACACCCCTACTAGATGGGGCCAACCATCTGGAAGGCAGCTCTGCAGAGAAGGCCCTGAGGGAAGGGTCCTGATGAACAACAAGCTGACCACATGTCAGCAGTGTGTGCCTTTGTGGCAAAGGCGGCCAGCTGCCTCCTGGACTCTGCCCAGCATTAGGAAGAGCGTTGCTGGCAGGTCTTTCCCCTCTACTCAGCCCTGTTGGGACCCAGCTGAGGTGCTGGGTCCAGTTGTCAGCTCCTCAGGGCAAGGGACATGTGGACTTACTGGAGAGAGTCCAGGAAAAGACGACAGAAGTCATTAAGGGGCCAGAGCATCTCTTTTACGAGGAGAGACTGAAAGAGTTGAGACTCTTCAGCCTGGAGAAGAAAAGGGTCAGGAAGGACCTTAGCAGTGTAGTTAAATATCTGATGGGGGTAATATGGAGAACAGAGTCAAACGCCTTTGTGATGTTCATGTGACAGGGCAAGAGGCAATGGCCACAAGCTGAAATGTGAGACATTCCATTTAATCACAGAAGAAAACTCTACTGTGAAGAGTGTCAAATGCTGGAACAGGTTGTGGGGTCTCCATCCTTGGCGATACTCAAAACCTGGCTGGACATGGTCCTTGGGAACCTGCTGTAGGTGACCTGGGTCTGAGCAGCAGGGTTGGACTAAACTGTCTCTGAAGATGCCTTCTAGCCTCAGCAGTTCTGTGTTGTGTGTGATTCCGTGATTCATAAGGCTTAATCAGATAAAAGATTTGGAGTTTAACAGCTATTGCATGTGTCAAAGGTTGTTCTAGTGACATGGCAGCAATTCAAGCTTTTCTACATCCAGATGTATGGAGTTCTGTTCCTGTAAAAGATGCTGTGTTTTTTTTGGTGTAATTCCCTCCCAGCATCTGCTGAATACATCAGGAATTGCCGTGATCCTCCTCTTCTTCACAAGTAGTGTAAGCTGTGCTTGGAGAAACTCTGCTTTTCTAATTCCATAGCAATGCCTTCACATGTAATCTAGCAGAGACTTTCTTTGTTTAGCAGGGAAGGCAAATAAATGTCTATGCTGGCGTGTTGAAAAAGCATTGTTCAGTATTCTGGCCTGCAGATGTAGGTTTAATCATTGCAAGCTCTTCCCACTGATGCTTTAAAATGAAATTTTTAGAAAAATGGAAAAATTGAGCCAGTGGAAGATATTTTGTTTGGACTTCAACAGTTTTTCCAAATCATGGAGAAATGCCTCCTCTGATTGAGGGAGATCTCTCCTCTGGTTTCCTTTAGGAAAATATTTACAATTGTTGTTTTAGTTTGGAAACCTCTTCTGTAGTATGGCACTTCAGCTACATTAAATATTAAAAAAAAATTAATGACTGCAGAGCTGTGCCATTGCACAAAAGACAGGAACTGAAACCACTTATGAATAGAATTGGAGCAGACTAGTGTACATTCCAAGCAAAGTGAAATGCGGAAATAAAGCATGTAATCAGCAGTTATCCTAGAGTCGTTCTTAGTTTTAATAATCTGTGTGTACACATCCCAAAGTATTTAAAGAGAAGAACTTAATATTATATGTGTTTAGTAAATCTGACTTTGTTTTGGATGCCACAGTATCATGCCAAGACAGACAGGCTTCCGTTTGCTTCATGTGAGGTTTTTTTTGAAGACAGGATCTCTGCCATCTTTGCTTAGATGAGAACTGTACAAGACTTAGACGCTTTCAGCACTTATCAGTGTGGTAAGTTATTTCTTATTCGCAGTTATTCACCTTGAAGTAGAACACCAAATCAGCTGTAGGAAGCCTCAGAAGTGATGGGAGTTTGGTTCTGCTTTGGAGCATATTGCTGAGGGGTTGTTTTCATACAAGAGAAAACCAAGTATGACAGAACCAGATTTAACACGTAGCAGATAGTTATTGTAGTTTGGAATATTTTATAGGTTTAAACCTTATTTTTACCTGGCAATCTGGAGGTAGGATGATGCTGGCCTAATGCCTGCTCAGTGCTGTGGTATACATTGGCTGGCAGCTATTCTTCATTTGGAAATGGTTATTTAAAATAAAAAAAAAAAAAAATGAAGACCTCAGTGTTGTTTGAATAAACTGTGGTGTAGGTGGATTTGTTGGCAGGACAGAGGTGAATACACATGCATATTTTCACCACAGGATAAAAGTCAGCTTTTGTTGAAGAAGCCTGTTTGTAGTCGCCTTTGAGGTTTGGTTCTGGGAAGAGCTGCTGGCACTGGGATTGACTTCTTCCACATCCATACACAGTATCACGCCAACTGTTCCATCTTCTTGTCCAAAGCTGAGCTTATCCCTCTGAGCTCTGTGCTGTCATACCCCAAATCTTACCTTCCCATGTAACACCAAGGAGAGCTGGAGTGGGAGGCACTGTAGTCCACCAGCTCCCTGGCTCTTCTCTGCTTCCAGTTTATGAGGGAGATCCCAGCACATTTTGGAAACTGTCAATGACTCTCTCCATCCACAGCAGATACACATGGACTCCTGTGGCAGAATAGGACAGTTGTTTAATGCAATGGAGCAGCACACAGTTAAATTTAGGTGAGAGAGAGCACTGTATTCAGTTAGCTGCTGATAGAATTGGAGTAGCCAAAACTCAACTGTCAGAGTGGATACTGAGTCCAGAGAAAAAGGTAATGATGTTATGCAAAAGGGTCAGAGAAAGGTGTCACCTGCTCTTGTCTAACATTTTATTAGTAATAAATGATTGAATAATTGACTATATTTTTATTTCATTTAATCCTACAGAAAATCCCCCAAGGTGGGGTCGTGGGCTAAGATCTCCTTACGTTAGATGGTGTGTGCACAGAGTAAAACCAGCATTTGGACTCACCCCAAAGTCTAATGCAGAAAAGATGGGCTGGAACATGGGAAAGGGTGGCGGGTGAGATGAAACAGCACAGTCAGAGGGATAAGCAGTAGAAGCACACCCTGTCAAATGGTCACATTTTATGTGTGTGGCACCATATATTTTGAAAGGAGGGACAGATTTGCTTTGTTCTTCCCTCTTACAAGCTGCTCTGTGAGTCTTCACAGGGAGTGTTGGCTACAGATGAGTGGAGTAGGAGCATTGTGCTGAGATGGTGAGGGCTGACATTTCTGATCAAAGGTGAGAGTCCGCATACCAGGAGTGCAGAAGGGATGACAGTCCAGAAAGGCATGGAGAACAAAGATGCACACACTGATGCTATGGAGAAGGGAGAGGCCCAGGAAAATAATCCTTGTAGCAGCTGTTTGAAGAGGTTGCCTTAGCTCCTTCCTTGTAGTAGTTGACCTTAATAGGGTTCGAGATTTCCAGTGATACAGCCCAAGGGGCACGGCTGTGTCTGCAATGGGAAGGAGGCTTTGTGGGAGGTTGTGACTTTCCTAAATGAGCCAAGCTGCATGCATTTTCATCCCAGGGAACATAAAAAAGCTATTTAAAAATTGATGTGCATGCATTAGACCTGCTCCCCAGCCTTTCTCTCCTACCCTAGGTTTCACAGTACTACCTGAGAAATCAGTGTAAAATTACTTTGAAGAGAAGAAACTAAAAAAAAAAAACTCACTTCCAGCAGATCAGAAATAGCGGTATCACTTTTACAACATTTGGACAAAATACATATAATTGACACAGCGCAGTGGTAGGCGGTATGAGGGCTCATTTTTAATGCGTTTAGAGAAGGAGCCATGAGATACACTGGTATGATACAGAGAGAGAAGTAGATTTGTTATAGCCAAAGCTGCATCCAGGTTATGCAGGCCGAATCTAACCCCCTTCTGCGACAACTTACTATAGCTTTCACTAAGAAGAAAAACTACAGTGGTAAAAACTGCCAGGTTCACTTTGAAAAATTACTAGAATTTGTCTTCAGATTTCAAAGGAAATTAATCAAATTGGGTTTTATATTCCAGTAGTCCAAAAATCTGCAAGGAGGATACAGGGGCTATACGTTGCATTTTTGCTTCTTCATTTGCTTTACTGTTTAGCTTTCGGTGTCATATAAATCTCAACAAGAGTGGCCATCCAAAGCTCTTGGGTGCCCCTGATGTATGTTGTAATACATGGGAATGTCACAGATACAAAGTAAAACTGGGTAATTTAAAAATCTGGTGAAAGGCATGTAAGAATGGTTGGAGGGAAGGTTGTATTTTTGTTTAAAGCAGATACTTCTAGTGTCTTTCCGTGGCAGAAGTGGATAGCTAACCCATACAAGAAACTCTAACTGGATGCTTATTGTTAATGCAAATTACTTTTTAAAAGTTTTTTTTTTTTCTTTTAATTAGTTATAAAACTAAAAGCTGATGTGGATGTATTGTTACAAAAGTAATTAAACTGGACTTCAAAAAAAATGAGTTTAGTTATTGTTGTGCAAGTTTGTGTACAGGCGGCCTGAATTTCAGAATAAATATAGCCTATATTGAGGTAGCAAAAGTCCGGTTTCCAAACAAAGAAAACACCAGTTCTGTTTTAAAATTTGGAAGTCAAAATAAATTTTTAAGGCAATAATCAAAGTGGGAAATTGCTTATTTTCAAATTATTTTCTTTTTCAACGCTAGCTCTAATGCATTAACTGAAAAACCTGTCTCAAAGATTTGCAGTTTCAATCCCTCTGCTAAGATGTTAGAAGAGCACAGAAACACTCTTGGACCTCCTTTTCATTTTTCTTAGAAGGTCACAAAAAAAAATGGGAGAAAAAGAAAGCAAGAAATTACTAAAATAAAAAAAAAAAAAAAAAACAAAACATAAAAATTACTCGAATGTATTGCATAGCTAGTTGTGACAAAGTCTCAAACATTTGCTTAGTGAATGCGTTTCCCAGAGAGGTGGTAGATGTGCCACCCATGGAGACATTCAAGACCAGGCTGGATATGGTTCTGTGCAGCCTGACCTAGTTGTAGATATCTGTGCTTATTGCCTGGGGTTGGACTAGATGACCCTTGAAGATCCATTCCAACCCAAACTATTCTGTGATTCTGTGAAATTAAAGCAGCCAGTGTAGTAGGAAGTGCTGCAGGAGGGCCAGAAGACCTCCTTGGAAGGATAAGGACCTGCAAAGGAAAATTTGAAGGAAAAAAGAGGCTTATAAAAGGTGGAAGCAAGGACCGGCGGCCTGGGAAGAATAAAGGGATGTCCGGGAAGCCAGTGACCAGATTAGGAAAGCTGAGGCACACTTAGAATTAAACTTGGCTAGGGATGTTAAGGATAACAGGAAGGGATTCTATAGGTACACTGCAAATAAAAGACA